>JACCGJ010008362.1:0-12979 GCA_013407085.1 Atriophallophorus winterbourni | reverse complement strand
CTTCCTGTCTTCGGTATATAAATTGATAAGTGATTACCTCAGCAACAGACACATCAGATTTCGCGTGGATGGCCCATTATCGAAGAAAAGCGATGTCACTAGCGGTGTTCCACAAGGCTCAGTGCTTGGACCAATACTGTTCCTAATCTATATGAACGATTTGCCAATACCAAATAATAGCAAGATGGTTCTGTTTACTGACGATCTGAAAGTATGGAGGCGAATCAGCTATGCTGATGATTGTATTTTGCTACAAAACGATTTGAATGCTTTGTTCAACTGGTCATCCGAAAATAAACTGCCATTGAATAAGCAAAAGTTCAAGATCGTTCAGATCGGTCGTGACCTTGGCTTTTACTATCCATACAAGCTCGGAGACAAAATCCTGGAGTAAACTTTGGAAGAAATGGACCTGGGTGTTATTATTTGCCGTAGTTTGAAAAATGATCTGCAATGCGAAACCGTTTACAAAAGCGCGTCTCGGCTGCTCCGTATGTTACGGCGGAAATTTGGACGTTTTCCCCGGGTGTTTTCCTCTCATGGTAAACACATATACACCCGATTCTAGACTATGCTGCACAAGCCTGGACACCATGGCTTCAAAAAGACAGTTTACTTCTGGATCGTATATATCAGAGGGCTTCTAAGCTTGTTAACAGACTTGAAAATACGCTATTCGCCGAGCGAATCAGATGACTAGAGATAAGGACACTTGCACAAAAGAGAATGCGAGGTGATCTTATCCTCGCATACAAAATACTTACTACTGCTTCCCGCACCTTGGACTTATTATTCCACCTTCGAACTTCCAGCAACAGCCGTGGTCATAGTTGCAAGTTGGAAATACCACACTCCAAACGTAACTGCCGCAGGTATTTTTTATTCCGCCCGTGTGTGCTTTGTTTGCAATTCCCTACCTGCCAATTTCCTAAGTTCAAACAGTGTACCTATATTGAAATCGAAACTTGACGATTATATGCGAGCTAATCCAAATGTTGGCCCCAAATTATTAATAAACTCTCATCGTCCCATTGATTTTGATTTTATTTCTACACATATATACATTTGTACCTACAGTTCGACTCTATGGTTATTGTAAAGTTAATTGCTTTTTCAACCATAAATCTTGAATCTTACCTTTAATAAATCAATCATCAGCGTTTCCCCAGTCATTTGGACCGATTCGTATTATTTATACGTATCTATATTTGTATCTATATTTCGAACCTGTAGTTAAATAAAGTTGAATGTGTTTTCAACCATAAATCATTTAATCTGCATTTACAAAGATTTAATCAAGATAGAAAATATTTCAGGTTCATCTGAAAATGGAGACCATTAAACATTCAAAATTTCTTTCCTGGGAAATTTTATCTTTCGAAAACATTCAATATTTTTAAGTTATTCGAATCCTTGAGACCAATCGATTGATACTAAAGCTATTAAATGCAGACAATCAACCGTTTCGCCTTTTCCTAGTCATACGTGCGCACATTGACAGCGTTCGGAACTCTCCTTTGATTCTATACCAATAAAATGCTTATTGCAAGGGCGTAACAACTGTAGCAGATTTGGTGGTCTGTGTTTTATTATACGTGTTATTGATTCCGCATTGACCATATGACAGCAAGTGGTTTTTTAATCAAATGATTTTTTTTTTTTTTTTTTTCTTTTTTTTTTTTTTTTTTTTTTTTTTTTTTTTTGTGTAAGGAACAAGTGAAAATGAAACCATTTGGCACCACTTGACCCAACCAATCGATCACAAACCTGAAGTCGTTGGATCAACTCTCAGTTTTAGAATTCATCGTAATAAACAGAACTCAGAACTCAGAAAATTTTATGGTAGAAAAAGTAGTAAGCTTAACAATAACCATAGGATGACAAGGTATATGGAAGATATAAAAAATATAAAATATCTGAAAAATCAATAGGGACAGTCACATACCGCATGGTTTGTCATAAACTCATCGAGTTTGGAAGCGAAAACCTCAACAGATTCTGAGCGCGTGATTTCTTCAGGTAAATAGTTCCAAGTGAAAAAAAATTCTTACCGAGAAAAAATTACGACGAATATTCAATCGAGAATGCGGAATGCTTAAAGCCTTTGAATGTGTTCGTGTTCGAGTAAGGTCATTGGGCTTTAGCAAGTGTTTAAGGGGATGGTTTACAGAATGCAGGATTTTGAATGTCAACATAAGGTCACTACGTATCCGCCGTTGGGTAAAAGCGTGTAGGTTCAGTTTTAACATCCGCTCTGTGAAAGGCAAATTTCTGTACCGGGAGACCAACTTTGTAGCACGATGATAAATCCTGTCGAGTAGTTCGATATCCTTCCTCAGCCATGGTGCCCAGCCTTGGATGGAATATTCCATAACAGGACGTATATATGTATTAGTTACTCGGGGTAGGGTTTCGGGCGTAAAAATCCTGAATATTCTTTTGAGAAGACTTAAGATACGTCAAGCTTTATTGTACACCATGCGGGATTTTGATGTCCTGGCTTAAGGTTACACGAAACCCAGATACCAAGATCTTTTACTGCTGTGGTCCAGACGAGATCATGCGTGCCAAGCTGATACGTGTGGTGCAGATTTTCCAAGCTGCAGCATTTTACACTTCGCAGGGTTAAATGGTAACTCATTTAACTGGGACTGACGAAATAAGGTGCAGGGTTGGCATTCAACGACTTGTAGTGTATAGGCACCACGCTGCACCAAAGTGAGCATGGTTCGAACTGTTTAGATATCATACAGTGGTAAGGCTGCGATGCAATTCCTTTGGAAAGTTATCATTAATAAGTTGCACTGAAAACTTTCGTGAATATTAACTAACAAACGCGAACGCTTTAACTCATTCGAGGCGCTGATCTCTCTTGTATGTGAATACTTTAGTGAAATTTGCAGTGACTAATTATTGCGCTGGGTTGATACGGTTACCATCTTCCGTGTGAATGCCACAATGGCATACTATAAGATTCATCGGTGATATAAAAAGAATCTGATAAATTATCAACTGCGTCATAAAATATCTGGCTTAAATTCACGCTATTAGGCTGTTTATGGATCGGTGAAAGTACCCTTTTAGACTCAGATTTCCTGCAGCGCGGGTAACTACGTGAAGTCGATACAACAGATTCACAGTTATTTCACACTATCTTCGTTCTAAATTTCTTACTATATACTGAGCTATCCAATTCAATTCAATTTCAATGGTCTAAAACGCATATAGCTGTACAAAAAACCACATAGTAATATGGTAACAACGAATAATATAACAAGCAAAATTGGATTAGGTTGATTACTGAGCAGTTCAAGAATCAATTAAAAATCCAAAGGGCAGAAATTGTTTTCGATTTGTGGGATAACAAATGTAGATGCATGGTGTTAAGATGTATAGTTTTCTTCGATGCACGGGTTTAGGGTCAAAAATGCAACAAGGCTTCTCTTGAAAGTTTGCTGATTTGGTGAGTTTACATAATCTGGCAGATTGTTCCAAGTAAAACAAACGTACGAAATAGCAGTAATCTGTTCGAAAAGCACTTTGTCTGAGTACGGTAGTTTGCTCAATCTGCATAAAAGTACAAATATACCACACTTGATGAGTAGTGGAAGTTTGCAATGTCAGCTGACAGAGTAATCCTGAATGCGACACTAAGTTGACCCTAAAAAACACATGGGCGGCACGTGTCCAAATATTTCTAATAGTACACTTGAGTGAAAGCATACACACCTCAGTGACTTGAAAAATCTCATAGCAGTTCATATTTATTGCACACGACACGTGATCTGCCATCAGACCACAAGTACTAATGCAGAATTATGTTATTAGGCGCATAAAAATAGTCCGAACTATATAAATTTATGGGCTTATTGCTTTTCGATTAGAATGTTCGGTACCGATCGTGTATTCATCATGCAAAAAACTTGAGTGCAATCGCTTAGAGCAGGTTTTAGGTAGGATTTCATTTTTGGCACAGAAGCTTCGTCAGACCAAGTGTGATAATTAGGACAGGGAATATGATTAGGCTGGCTTGCCGAAATACCTCCACGTGGTGCCAGCTGGGTGGGCTCGGTTCTCCGAGCTCAGCAAAAGGTTCGGCGGTGGTGTCTGAGGGTGTGGTGGGTTTTCGCCTGGCAAGCGTTCTCCCTATACAAAGCCACAAAAATCCAATGATGACATCACGACGCGGCGGATGTGACTTGCCGCTCCAAAAGTCACTGCCCCTTGTCCTATCCAAGGACATTGTATGGTGCACAGACAAAAACTGAAGTCACCAACCTATCAACGGTGTTATCGGGCTCCGAACTGGAAATTCCCAGAAAAGGGCGTATGAACCGCTTCGTCGGTCACCGTCCACCGATAGGTGCGAACCTTTCTCGCTCCACTGCCTTGTGGGTAAAGGAATCGGGGTGAGAACTCCTAAACGAATCTCCCCTACTACACCACCCACCCCCCAGTCGGTGAGGCACCGGGTAGATCATGCCTACGTTCAACGCTGCGATAACAACGCTTTGTATACCCCCCTTCTCGACTTGTACATCTCATTGTTTATGTTGAACCGCACTATATCTGTATCAGATTGTGCATATATAATAATAATATGATTATGTAGTAGTCAACCCTTCACTACTGATTTGACCTTACCCCTAAACAGCCAATATACGCCCACGATGTGTCACGTCTTGTAGGCATGACCAGGATCAGTGGTCGATTTGCCTACTAGTGTGCATTCACATCAATTTAATACAAGTGAACACTGTCAAGGTCAGTTGACACTGGCACACATGCGTAAAAGTACATAACTAATTGGGTTAACCCTTTCAGGACGAATGTAACCTTTTGGTTACATGAACTTCGCAAGTCATTTTAAGCTAATTCTAACTGAATTTTCCGAATTTTTTTCGCACGACGGCATACAGAATTTTGCCAGCTGCAGGGTGGTTTTCTTATTTGTTCGCAATCATCATTGACTTGTCCACAGTGAAAGAGAAAGTATGTGCTGGTACGGGTTTCGAACGTATCCTCACAATTCGCAGTTTTGTGAGCCGAATAAAAATCGTGTGAAAGTCTCAGTTATTATAAATTTTGTTCCAATCTAAACTTAGTCATGCCTACAAAGACATTATGTAAAAAAAATTGGAATAAATCAGAAAATCTTCGAAATGCGTTGCGTTTAAATAGATGTAACCTTTATGTTACATCCGGCAGAAGTCACCAAAATCGTACACTGATGACTTATGCCGGATGTAACCAATTGGTTACATTTTGTTATTTTTTCAATTATGTGAATATCACAAACTTTTTATATTATTTGTGTTATTTCACCCCTGGGCAACTCGTTTCCGAAGAAAAAATATTTTATTTCGCGTTAGAAAATAATTCAGACATGAAAGGGTTAAGGTTAAATAATTATTGAAAGAAAATAAAAATCTAATAAACTATTAGGTATAAGATGAATATGAACTATATGCATTCGCACCGGTGCTGTGCGCTAGATTAGTTTTATTCCCGTTTTACAATAGTCGATGTTTCACTACGAAAACAGCAGTGGTAAACAATGTTAAAACTTAAAGCCACTGTTGAAGTTGCTTCTCACAAATTATTAAGGCGTTCAAATACAAATCTTAGTGATACCCGTTCAAAGTCGCATTTTCCAAGATCGAAGAATTATCATTCCCTTATTGACCACAGTGTGACTCGGTCTAATACAGCAATGAGTAGACTCGGCGAGCAGTATAACGCATCCAATGACTACACCATATTTGAAACTGAAAGTTGAGGGTGTCTGCGGATGAGTAGATAAGTAGATTCATTATTGGCTGTTCGCCAAATTAAAAGACATTATCAGCGTAACTTCTTGCGGTAAGTATGGTGAAGAGAATCACTACTCGAAGGACTGCTTTCAGAGTTAGGAACGGCAAACATAGTATGAAACTCAGAAAGTTTTATGGTAGAAAAAGCAGTAAGCTTAACAATAACCATAGGATGACGCGGTATATGGAGTAAAAACATCAAACATCAATAGGGACAGTCATATACCGCATGGTTCGTCATATACTCATCGAGTTTAAAAGCGCATGATTTACTCAGTTAAAAATGTTCGAAATGATTATGACGAATGTCCAATCGAGAATGCTTAAAGCCTTTGAATGTTTTAGTGTTTGGGTAAGACCATTGGGCTTTAGCAAGTGTTCTAGGGGATGATTTTCAGTATTCAAGATTTTGAATGCCAACAGGAGGTCACTCCGTGTGGATTTAGTTTTAACATTCGCTCTTTGAAATGCGAATTTCTGTAACGGGAGACCAACTTTATCGCACGATGATAAATCCTGTCAAGTAGTTCGATATCCTTCCTCAGCTATTATGCCGAGGCTTGGATGGAATATTCCATAAAAGGACGTACATACGTACAAACATAGTATGGAGAGATCAACGTAGTTACATATATCTATATCCAGTTTATGATTCTTCAAGTGTGTCCAGGATCACCATAGTCAAACGCATTTGTGATTATGTTACCAACATTGAAAGGTGGATGAACAGGTCCGATCGCGGTAAAAACTCGTCACCAATGGATCAAGTGAATCTTGAATTCTCAAGTGATATTTTCGTACATAATATCACGGTTCGAATCCGATTAATAGATATTCGTGAACCCAAACATAACAAGAGTAAAAGCGGGACATCATTTGCCTTCACGGTTTTGCCATCAACTCAAAATGTTGAAGGTCAAACAGGTTCGGTTCACAAGAAAGTTTATTGAAATAAGAATCTCAAATACACAATGAACGATTTTACAATGACCCAACAAGAAAGTATGGGGAAAAACGGTTGTCACAGCGCGATAAGGTAGACCGATTCACAGCCACGGGAAAAGTTTTTTCGCTTGTTTCGAAAAGAACAGGGCGTCAAGAGATCGTTTCCAATTGATAAGCTCTCAGAAGATCTTGAAGGTGTGCAATGAAAGGGCGCATTGATAGTACGAGATCGGCTGCATCCTGCAGCACCTGAAAAAATAAGGACATTCAGTGGGATGGTTTCTCATAAGAAAGCAGAAAACAAGGACATTTTAAAACTGGTCAGCGATTGAGACACCTGGTAAATCAGGGATTAAAGCATTAATTAGAATAATCGTGATGCACCTGCGAATGCCATACATAACGAGTTATTCCGGCAGGGTCTGATGGTATGAAAGCACAAGCCTGATCCAAGCAAAGTGCCGCACAGTCACAGACTGCACGTGGGCTTAGATACTGTCAGGTTACCCAGACCTAGAAAGATAACGTGAATTCGCGCACTGCTTCAAGAAGCAAATGAACATTCAATGAAATCACGAAGCATGTGCCTGACAGTGCCACAGAATTTCAGTTTTCATGTGGGCTGAAACATTACTGGTTGCGTGGGTCTAGACAGACATTTAACGAAGGGATAATGACAATTTGACTGTAATACGTTCGTGGTTACAACGCATAACGGGTGCTCAATTTCACATTCGTGCAGAATGACCTTGTACGAAATATTGTTCCTTAATAACGTATCACTGGGGCCACAATAGATGTTCCGTTCCGGCTTTATTTATTTCACCCCATTGTTAGGGTATACACAACGCAAAAATTAGTGAGGATCAACTCCCGTCTCCCCGCACAGCGAAGCGTGACATCCACGCCGTCATTACAAAATTGGCGACAAGGTGCTTAATATGTCCCTCGAAGATGGTTTATCAACTTTAGGACGCTTGCTGGAACTCCCGGTCAATCCAAGCAAGCCGGACCATCACCTTTGAACGATTGGAAGCTGTAATCCGCCGAAGTGAAGACTTGGCTCGCCACCGTGAGATCAGATGTGGAGCTGCTTGGTCTACGATCGGTTTACGGATGGCGCATGTGGGACCGGACCTGGCTTAAAATCTGCGTGGATCTCGCTTCTAACCGCCGGGGGTGGGTGGATGCAATCCGTAAAGTCAACGAAGCCGACTCATCCTCCAGTAGGAGATAGTCGAACAAAAGTAAAAGTAAAGTAAGTAATCCGTCGATGACCTGGTCACAAATAGCGGCGTCCGCAAATGTTGGCAAATTTAACCCTCTCTTTACAATTTCGCATCTGATACCATTACGTGGAAAAAGCATTGCATAATTTGTCAGGTGATAAGATTATCGATTGGGATCGGTTATGATAAAAATGTACAGCCGAGGTTAAACAAGCTATCTGGTATGGGTCAGTGTTTCAAACTCGTTTGCCCCTTAAAAGTGCACTATTTTACTGTATGGCAACGATTTATCAAACAGCAGGTTAACATATGAAAATCAAGTACTTAAAACAGTAGACCACTTTAATAATCTCGGCAGTTGTATCAATAACTCATAATCGTTGAATAACGAGAATTAGACACGTACTGTTGAGGTAAACGTAACATTCCACAGTCTAGATTACATTTGGCGCCAGAAACGGCTGTCAGCAAAACGCAGGGAGAGAATTTACAAAGCAAAAGTTTGTCCAATGTTGCTATATGATTGCGATTAGGATTTCAGGTAAAGAAAACATCGAAAACCTGCAGATTCCAGATAACCACTGTCTTCCTAATATAATAAATGTAATGTATTGTATTGCATTATCAAGATACCTGGATCCAGGCAAAGTACCGCACAGTTATAATTTGCATAATTAAGCTAAAATGCTGTCCGGTTGCCCAGGCCGAGACAGGAATAAAAAGGGTATAGCAGTGAGGCTACAGTGTGTTTCTACATGCAGCTCATTACTAAAAGCAAATCAATCGAACGCGGTGTTATCTGCACAGCATAGAATTACTGGATAACGATAAAATGATTGTGAAAAGGCATATCTTTTCCGTAAGAAGGTTTCCCGGGCAGCATTGATATAGTGACAGCTGAAGACCTTGACCAATAATATCACTGAACTCGGCAAGGTCCGTTTTATAAATAAGGAGGCCAGTTACATTTGAGGATGTCTCAAAATCCTATGCTGGGGATGCGTGTAGCAGCAAGCTGGTTTCTATGAGTTGGAGTACACTTACACGATCGCCATATAGGAATGCGAGGAAAGCAACGAAAGCCAGAAGGAATTTGTCCTGTTGATGTGGCTCTACTCGTTCACGTCATTGAGATGCTCTCCGTCAACGAAGCATCTGTCGTACGTTGAACATATCATGGATGGACAAGGTGACTAATGCTGAAGTGCTTTCTAAAGCTGGTCTTCAAAACCTGTTGACCCTACTACGGCAGTGCCACCTACGGTGGCTTGGTCACGTCTACAGAATGGAAAATGATCGTATTCCCAAAGATCAACACTATGAGTTGAAATCTGGAAGTCGACCATTGGGCAGACCGCACTTGCGGTACAAGGACGTTTGAAAGCTCTTCGCATTGACCCCGCGAGTTGGGAAGAACGTGCCCTTGACCGTTCACGTTGGAGGCATTGGGTTAAGCGTCTGCAAGCTCGGGAGGAGCAGATACAACTCATTGGCTGCTGAACACACCGCACGCCGATCGACCGAGTGCTGTCTATCGCTGCGAGTGTTACGGGAGATTGCTCCCACCGCATCGGACTGTTTAGTCATTCGAAAAGCTGCGCAGCATTAAAAAATCATGGTCGAAATCGACCGAATGAGGCCAACAACAACAACGCATTCATACCATTTGATTGCTGTTTGGATGTGCCACAGGAGTAGGGTACTCAACTCAGTTGGCAAAACTCTCCTTGTCTCCGTTCTTTGTAAGGTCAATTCTAACAACACAATCACCAGTGGTGCGGTTTATCGATGAAATTTTGTCCTTGCTTATGATGAAACATACCACGAGTAAACTTATATAATAGTTCATTGAAAAGCTAACAATACGTAACGTGACTTGGAGATTGCCAGGTAATCAAAACAAAAGACTAAAAGCGACAGTGACGAGCTGAAATATTTGACACGTAAGACTTACGATTTGCTCACAGATATCCTGATCGCAGGCCAGTTTCTTGATGAATAACGACCGCTTTGGCAGTGTGCGTAAAACGAGCTTTGCGAAAAGAAACGAACAGATTAAATGCAAATCAGTTAAACTATCAAGAGTGAAGTAAAAAAAAATGCAAAATAGCACGGAGAGTTATCCGAGAAGATAAGTAAACACATGGTTTGAAGGGTTAGCCAACGTGTGAATTATGACTGGATGGCACTTTGCCTGGATCATGCTTGTCGTTTCATACATACATATGTATGTATACAAGCATACATACACACACACATACATACATGCATACATACATACATACATACATACATACATACGTACATACATACATACATACATGCATGCATACATACATACATACATACATACATACATACCTACATACATACATACATACATACATACATACATACATACATACATACATACATACATACATACATACATACATACATACATACATACATACATACATACATACATACATACATACATACATACATACAAAAATACATACATACCTCATTACATACATGCATACAAAAATGCATACATGCATACATTACATACACACAACAAACATACACGCATAGATACAACATCCAACATACATACATGCATGCATACATTGTATTCCATACTACAACAAACTACACGCATACATACATACAGGCATACATACATACACGCATACATACATACATACATACATACATACATACATACATACACGCATACATACATACATACATACATATACACATACATACATGCATGCATATATACATGCTGACACATACATCCATACAAGCATACAAACATACATACATACATTTGTTAACGAAAATAGAGAAACTTTCACGACTAATGTACGAAGGGCAATCGTGTCCGCACAATCGAAATAAAATCGTGTTTCCTGTTCCAACGTCTCACTCTAAAGCCATGCGATCAAGCGTTAACCACATCACTCGCCGCGTTTCGTGTCAACTTGTCACTAATCAGGTTTACCACGAATACAACACGAGAAGGCCAAGCGATTACTACGATCGTGACAAAGAATCACATACACCGATTATTTATAAGCAGATCATGGGATTACAACGGACACGCGTAATCCGTCTGCACCGGTTGGTTGTCACTTCGATTGTATTTGTCATGCGAATCGCTCCCTAGTCACGTTGGGCTCCTTTGACCGAACTTGACAAAATGCATTCTGTACGAAAGTTCTCCATCTGCTCCGTGTACCAAAAGATTGTCACAAATCCAACAGTGCGCATGCAATTATTTCGAAACCTGAATTTGTGCAGGGTTGCTCTTGTCGGTCTTTTTGAAGTTTTTTGTTCTCGCGATGTACCGAGGGCAGTAATCTGCATCTCACCCGATGGCTTTTGAGTAGCATTCTTTGCTAGTGCGTTTCACACCTTTTGTATCAAGTTTTTTGGTCTCACAATATTAACTCATACAATTGACATAACAAATGAACGTTTCACTATACATGCACAACCAATATGTAACAAGTATCACAGGAAGTCATGGTTAAATAAAACGCTTTGAAGGCAGGGAATTATAAGGGAGATCAGTACCATAATCGGGAATAAATTAATGAGAATGCGAAAGTACACGGAGCTTCGATTGGCAGAAAATTTTCAATGGTAACGTGAAACGGAGAAAAAACTAAACAGGTGGTGAAGAGACAATGAGAAAACAGCAATGGGAACCAAAAGAGACGCTCACCGAGCGTAGGAACTTTAGCTGTTTGAAAAATAAGCGAGTGAAAAGGTGATGATGATCGGGAAACAACTAAACGAAAAACAACATCTCTGGGGCATAATTTGCTAAATCAGCTGAAGCGTTTGCGTAAACGGAGGATCGAAGCCCGCTTAATCTGCTTGCAATGCGATTGACAACTTGACGAGCTCTAGATCACTTATTGACCTGAAGGATCTAATTAACAACACTGATCAATGGATGGTTAATGAAGAGTGGAAAGTGACGGGTGCTATGATCGTGTTGTGCGCAAGGATGTGCCATTGTGAAATACTTGAGTACTGCGCAGGTAACAGCATGTTAGATTAATTTGTCGAAAATACTGATCTGCATGAGAAAACATGCAGCCATTTTGTCATTTCATCACATATCCATATAGGCCTGGGCAACGCGACAGTGTCTTAGTCCACGCACCGTTTTTCACTGTGCGACAGTTTGCCTCGATTCCGGCTTGTGATTTCATACAAACACAAACGTAATTTTGAGGTCTAGGCCTGGACAACCTGAGAGTATTTTAGCCCACTTGCCGTCTATGATTGTTCCAAAGGTTGTCATGGCCGGGGTTGGCAGTGGGGATAAGCTCCCACTGTTTATAAAATGCTCCCATATGTCGCGCGTCTCAAATAGCCTATGACAACCAAGTCCAGCTTCTGGCCTGCACGAGTGGCTCCCCGAGCCCGGCGGAATTGCTTCTACCAACAGGAGAAGGGGCGACTGGCGCCTGAAAACCAGTTTGCTTCGGGCAGATGGAGCTCGTTAGCCTGGGAGGGCATTTCATCTAAGGGAAGGAAAACCCTGATTTTAAACCTCCGCTGCCTTGAGGGATACCCGATCGCGGGAAAGGCTTCGGGAGAAAACCCTGGGGAAAAACCTGGAACAGTCTGGTAGACGGTTAGTTGGTGCACACCAACTCTTTCTTGAAACTCCCTACTGCCTTGCAGGTCGCACTTGGTTGTGCAACGGCTAGAGAAGCTGACTCGAACAAACGTAGAGTGGTGATGGAGACGCCGCTTTGTACCCGAATTCCCAAGAATATTCATTGGAGCAGACTCAACCTCCAGGAGGAGATAGTCGCACACAAATACAAGTAAGTATGTATGATTGTGCAGCACTTTGCCTGGATCAGATTTGTGATTCCATACATACAATTCGGAGGTCTACTCAGATGAAAGAGGGGCGTTCTCTAGCAAGATTCGATCCAATACATAACAGCAAGTTTCACAGACACATAAAATCATCCC
>JACCGJ010008361.1:0-12008 GCA_013407085.1 Atriophallophorus winterbourni | reverse complement strand
TAGCCTGCACCATCAATGGATTTGTGTGGCATTTGGACAGGTAGGGCGTCAACCCGGGACACAGCTACCCACCACATCCTCCGGAACAGGGTCAGTTGAAACTGCGTGTATACGGACTTCCGATACTGGGATCTGGAAGAGCAATGAAACTGACAAAGAGTTAGCGGGGTTGTGAGGAAAATGCAAATGGCACAGAAAGAGAACTTACCGTTGCCACGAGCTAGTGAGTTTTGGGGAAAAATGCGGTAGGGTTTGTAAAAAAAAGAAAATAGTGTTTACGGGGTACTTGTTTCTTGGGAGTGGGAGATTTCATGGAGATTTCATGTTATAGCAACCAACCGGCACCTTATACACCACAGTGATGGACACATGCGATGCGACGTGATTAGAATGCGGCACCGTGCCTGGAAAACTTACAAAGCTTCCCAGACACCGGTCCGGGACAAGGTATAAAATGGTCAGGAATAAGGCTGTGGGAATCCAACGCAAAGCAAAACGTGACTTTGGATCACGGTTGGCACGCACTATAAAGCAGTGCCCGAAGCGTTACAATAGTTATGCCCAATCAAAAGGTAAAACGCACGATTGGATTGGCAACCTTCAGCAGGAAAACGGACCCCAAATAGTCTCAGATTCAGAAAAGACTTCGGTCTTTCTCAAACATTTCCAGTCTGTTCAGAGGCTTGATCGCCAAACAGATCCGCTTAACATGCAAGTCATCAAAAGGCCAGATATCGCTACTCCACTCGAGGAGTTTTCTTTGATGATGCGGTTAAACTTGCTCTTACAGCGACTAACCCCTATAAATCTGCTGGCCCAGAAGACATTCACCTTAAAATTATAAAGAACCTGGCGCCAATACTATCAGAACTTGCGGGTCGTCTTTTTAACGCTTCCTTGCAGCAAGGATTAATTCATAGTATTTGGCAGCTGGCTGATGTGATTCCAATACATAAAGGTGGCAGTCGATCCTCAGTTTGTAATTACAGATCTGTAAGTCTTACTAGCATCATTTGTCCGTCGTCTTTCTGTTGTTGACACCCGTTGCCTGCGTAGGATTGCTCGTATTCAGTGGCAACATCGTGTTACAAATATAGATATCTGCAAGCGGGTGTTCAAACGGACTGAGAGAAATGCTGATGATTGCTCGCTTGCGATGGTTGTGACATGTTTTAAGAATGCCTACTCACCGTTTACCGTACCGCGCCTTATTCGCAGAGCCTGGCAGAAGCTGGGAGAAACGTTCGGGTGGCCAGTCCATGACGTCGATGAAGAAACTCACCGTAGCGCTAGGCTCATTTGGGCGTATTCGTTTTCCTGGGTGGGGTCCAAAAGCTCCACCTAATAGTTGGCTGAAAACCTTACGAGATATAGCTGAAAACCTAAGTCAGTGGCGGCAGTGTATTTTATTATGTCATAATTTTTTATCCGGTATTATTTTATATAAAAGAACAAAAAAACAAAACATAAAACCACAAGATCGCATGCAGTGAAACTACAAAAAACAAGCTGCTTTTTGCGCATTTGCTTTTGCATATTCCGCTTGCCTGCTTTCCCTATTCCACGCTCTTGCTTATCTGCTTTTCCTGCCTCATATTGCTTGGCACTTTGTCTGGGTCCAGACTTGTGCTTAATGATGATCATGATGATCATTTGTAAAATCCTGGAGAAACTTAATTGGGATAGGATTTGTCGCCATCTAGTTGATTGCTCGTTGCTGAACTCTGCTCAGCATGGCTTCCTTAAAGGGAAGTCTTGCCTAACAAACTTGTGTTTTCTAAATGAGGTCATCATGAGGCCAACAACTTGAAATGTTTTTTGACTTTTGCAAGGCCTTTGATTCGGTAAACCACAGATTGCTTGCAACCAAACTTGGTTATATGGGTATACATGGTCTTCCGAAGAACTGGATAATAGGCTTCTTAAGCAATAGATACTTTCGCGTTAGGATAGGCACTATGTATTCCTCGAAAGTAAGTTGTTAGTTTAGTCCTACAGGGTTCAGTACTCGAACCTCTACTTTTCCTCATTTTCATCGATGATTTGGCAGCGTCGCTTAAGTGTCCCTGCTATATTTTTGCGGATGATGTCAAGTTTATCGAATCACTGAATGAACAGGATCTTCTTGAGGATAGCGAAAAGGTCATCAAGTCGTCTCCTACATGGGATCTACCAGTTAAATTTACTATCTCTTGTCTAAAGTCGTTAAGAAGCTGGTAGTAGCTGGACCAGATGGTTTACTTGAGATAAATAGGGTGCCAAAATTTCGCGACCCAGGTATAAAGGTTTTAGCCAACTTCAAATGGGCTGATCAATGTGAGGCCGCTGTACAACGCACTAAGAGCGAGCTTTTTCACCTTCGATCCATTTTATCCTGCAGGTCCCCGGAGGTTTTCATACCATTATACAAAGCAGTCGTGAGACCACATCTCGAGTATTGCGTTTAAGCATGCTCATCTTATTTGGAAAAAGATTTTCCAAGCTTGAAGGTGTTCAGCGCCTAGCTACTCGTGTGACTGAAGGGCAATCAGGTAGGTCGTATAATGAACGATTGCTGAGTCTGAATCTCTTCTCATTGAAAAGAATGCGGCTACATGGGGACCTGATTAAAACCTTCAAAATCATGACAGGTTTCAGTACTGTTAATCCAAGTGAAATATATGCTCTGGCGCCATGTGTGGGTACTCGAGGCCACCTATTAAAACTGGCCAAGCGACATGTCAGGCCAAATGTTCATAAGTACTTTTTAGTAGTAGAGTAGTAAATTACTGGAATCGTCTTCCTAAAGAAGTTGTTTGTTTTACTTAAGCAGGGGGTTTCAAGAAGAGACTCGACTCTGTGTGGCCTCCTTTGTTTCCTGATTTTTATCCGTAATTGAATAGTTGGTATGATCCTCATGGTGTCTTTGGAACGCACTAATGTCTCTCCTCACCTATTTCTGAGGTGAGTTTTTCTGTTGCATTCCAGATTACTCTCATGCCAGAAGAAATTTGTGAACATTTTGTTTGAAGTGGTGGACGCTCTTCTTTGGCATACCACCGAAAGTAATCTGGACGCTCGTTTTGCTAGTTAGCCATTTACTATCCTGTGCAAACTGAACTGAACCGAACTGAACTATTCCTCATTTCGGTCTAGGCCTGGGCAACCTGGTAGTATCTTAGCCCACGTGCAGTCTATACTTGTGCGGCACTTTGCCTGGATCGGGCTTGTGCTTTCATACATACATAAGGTTTTTTGTTAAAGTATTAGTTGGATCCTTCCGTGGTATGATTATCATCAAGGACAGCATTAAGTCATTACAAAATATCAGATTGTTAACTGTCATACAGCCATAGTACAATCAATGACATCATTTTCATCAATGACATCGGGTAGAACATTGAATCGCCGTTCCTCTTATTTTCGGACGATGCCAAAATCTGGCGCTCACTCAAATCGCCTAAGGATTCACGTGCCGTACAAGATGACTTAGATCGTTTATACTGCTGCTATTTAAGGAATCCTCTTACATTCAGCACCACCAATTGCAGCGTTTTCCCCATCCGACACTCAGATCCTGTCACTTGTATGTATGAAAGCACAAGCCTGGTTCAGGCAAAGTGCCGCACAGTCAGGAACTGTACGTGGGCTGAGATACTGTCAGGTTACCCAGACCCAGACAAATATGAGATAGAAAATAGAAATGGAAGGGAGACTACAGCGTATTTCAGCATGAAGCTCACTACCGGTGATCAATCAATTTAGCACGGTGTTAGCCACACGACATAAAAGTACCGCACGATTGCACATTAGTGCAAGCTCTAAGTGCTTAACTGTCATACAACCATGATAAATTAAAAATCCTACAAAGATGAGGAAGGGTGAGACCTCAAAAGCTACTGAACCTATAGAAGATTAAGCACAGACACAGGATGAGGTGCCTACACCTTGTATTAAACATGCATTCAAACAAGTGTTGTGAACGAGTAAAGCGACAACAACATGACAGCTTTTGTTGCCACTTCACTTGACAACATAAAGATTAGTCCAACACTCCAAGAGGTTTACAATACAACCACTGAACAGGATTTGAGCCACACCACTCAGAATAAGAAGCCATTGCGAATTCTCATCTCTTCGACTCCAACCTGGGAGATCTGTCGCATCAAATATTGCTATATCGCTTACCGTTAGGATGCAACAGTACTTCAGTGTGTCCGACAAGAAAAGGATCTTGGTATCATCATCCAGCACGATCTCGGTTGCACTATACATTGCGAACGAGCTGTAGCCAACCGCAACATTTGCTTACTTTGCCGCGTTTTCGGCAGGTTCAACCGATTTCTCTTCCAGACACTGGTGAATGTCTACATCCGTCCACACTTGGAATAAGCAGTACAAAGATGTGTCCCTCCTCGAAAAAGCCCAACGGCGTGCGACAAAGCTTGTCCGTGGTATGTACAACATGTCTTAAGAGGAAAAGTCACGCAGTTTAAATATCTTCTCCGTTACCTACCGTCTTCTCCACGTTGACATGTCTAGGCCTGGGCAACCTGACAGTATCTTAGCCCACGTGCAGTCTCTGACTGTGCGGCACTTTGTCTGGATCAGGCTTGTGCTCTCATACATCATACACGTGTGTGATGTGAAAGCACAACCCTGATCCAGGCAAAGTGCCGCACAGTCAGAGACTGCACATGGGCTGAGATACTGTCATGTTGCCCAGGTCTAGACAGATGACAAAAGAAGTAGAAAGAAAATAGAAATGGTAGTGTGACTCCAGTGTGTTTCAGCATGGAGCTCACAACCGTTGGCCAATCAATTTAGCTCTATGTTAGCCGCACAGCACAGAAATGCTGCAAGATTGCACATCGGTGCATGTTACTTACCCACCGGATCCTGACCGACCCCTCACATCCATGCAACTCCCTATTCGTTCCCTCTCCGATCACTAACCTCCGAGAACATGAGCTCAAACTGTTACACCGACAGACCAGGCTTGAATGCCTACATAAGTTTTTCTCCATGGGACTTCGCAGTCAGTGAAACGCTCTTCAGGGCAAACTTTTCGAAACAGCTTCCTTTGGTTCATTCTAAGGTCTTCTTGATTCCCACCTTCACGAAATCTCTCACTCCCAAGACACATGTACCCTGTGAAAACTATTTCCATTTTTTCACGACCCCTACCACATTTTTTTCAAAACCACTCGCTCGTGGCAAACATCCCAGTATCGGATATCCGTACGCACACGGTTTAAATCGACCCGGCTCCGGAGGATGTGATAGGTATCTGTGTCCCGGGTTGACACCCTTACTGTCGAAATTCCACAAAAATCAATTGATGATGTATGCTAAACGCTAATGTGGCCCGCTATAAGGACTTGGAACCTCAAACATTTCTTTTTTTGCTTTTACGACCCACCGCTCAATCTACCCTGCGGTACTATTGTACTACTATTGTACTTTTGCTGCTTTTTCGACCTACCATACAAGGTTTCCGCTTATTCCGTAATGAACTATTGAACTAATAAACTGTGCGTCCACGTTACATTATTTTACAAACATCCATAGACAAGCGCCTGCAGTGGTCACAGTCCAGCTGGCTTGGAAAGAATCGGATTCCAAACCATTGTCTTGTGGTTTCGAGGTTTTGGAGTTTCGAATTAGACTACCACAATTGATCGACGACTCTTATCTACCCAAAGCAAACTGGTTTAAATGTTTTATTCACCCGCCTTCGCTTTTTCTGCCATTACAGGCTGTCCTGCTCGGCTTGTGGTAGCCACGTACACTGTCAATTTGCCATTTGGGATACGCGACAAATGGGAACATTTTATATATTGGAAAATGTCATCCAGGATGTTGCAAACTTGGCACAATAATAAACAAATGTCAATATGAGTATGGTGGACTCCAATCACCAATCTAGGTCTGCTGAGGTATACTCGAAAGCCGACTGCAATAGTTGATTGATACTGAACTTTTAGTGGCAAGGCTTCGACGCTCCACTTGACAATACAAGATTAACACTCCCAGGAGTGTGCAAGATCGTCTCTATTCACGATTCTGAACCATATCTCGCACAGTCAGTAGCCACCTCGAATTCGGCTAGCGCTGAGGCAAAGGTGAACTAAGTTGGAGCCTGGTAACCATTGCAACAAATCAAAGTTTGGAAAGGATACTTTCACCTATCACACCGTGTAGTGTCGCGCCAACGGTCATTATATAGAATTATATTGCACAATGTGATTGAACACTTTAGTCGTACCCGCTTAATCCAACAGGTGCTTAAAGGTTCAAACCTTGTTTCCCATTTCTCCACTGCTGTTGGCAGTTAAGCATTCGGTACGTGCTACCGGTGTATTGCTGTCTTTGATTTCTCCACTGTGTCAAGGCACGTAAATTTTGATCGCCTTGTCCCTACCTGAGGAACACAGACAGTCCGAAACCGTTTGTTGGGTGGTGTGTGGGGCGATGGAACTTCATGCACATCCATGTAGTGTCGCACAGTCGAGGACTGCACGTGTGCTAAGATACAGTACTTTTACTTTTGTGCGACTATCTCCTCCCGGAGGATGAGTCGGCTTCGTTTGAAGTGTCTTGGGAATTTGGGTACAAAGCAGCGTCCCCAGCACCACTCGGCGTTTGTTCGAGTCAGCTTCTCTAGCACAACCAAGTGCGACCTGCAAGGCAGCAGGGAGTTGACAGAAAGAGGTGGTGTGCACCAACCAACCATCTACGAGACTATGCTCCAGATTTTTCCTCAGGGTTTACTCCCGAAGCCTTTCCCGCGATTGGGTATCCCGCAAGGCAGCGGAGGTTTAAAATCAGGGTTTTCCTTCCCTTAGATAAAATGCCCTCCCAGGCTAACGAGCTCCATCTGCCCGAAGCAAACTGGTTTTTAGGCGCCAGTCACTCGCCCTCGCCCCTTCTGCTGTTGGTAGAAGCAGTTCCGCCGGGCTCAGAGAGCCATTCGTGCAGGCCAGAAGCTGGACTTGGTTGTCAGAAGCTATTTGAGACGCTCGCCATATGGGAGCATTTTATAGACAGTGGGAGCTTATCCCCACTGCCACCCCCGGCTATGACAACCTTTGGAACCCTAAGATACAGTCAGGTTGCCCAGACCAAGACCGATATGACAATGGAAAATAACAATGGTAGTGAGACTCCAGCGTGTTTTCGCATGCAGCTCACGACCGGTGGCAAATCAATTTAGCACGGTGTTAGCTGCACAGGACAGAAGTGCTGCATGATTGCACATCCGTGCAACTGTGTGCACATGAGTGAATAGGTTGGTTGTACCAGCCTTATCCAACAGTGGCTTACATATTCCAAAATCGTTTACCACACGGATCCTGAAGTTAGCAAACAGCACGAGTCCGGTCGTGGGTTTTGCGTGAAGAAAATGCATGCAGATACGGATGCAAATATCTCAAAGGACTTCATCGATGGAGAAGTTTAACAGGAACGAAGAATTCGAGCATCTTTGACACGCACATCCTCATATATGCTATCACCATCTTGGATGCAGGCAGTGCCGCTCACTCAAAGCCCGCACGTGGTCTAAGATACTGCTAGGTTGCCCAGACCTAGATGGATATAAGAGAAAATTCGTGGCGTTGACGAATACAAGTGAATAGCTGCCATACACCACAATGACCAGCCATATCGATTAAGTCTATAAACCATCGAAGACGGTGATGCATTTTAATAGGATTCTGTTGCCAAGTAAGCCGTTCCGTTGGGTGAACTGGGATGTCCAAAATCACTACTATTGTGGGTCGCCGCTACAGATGTCGATGTTCTAGCAACTGACAAGGTACAAATATCTGCTGTACACATTCACACCCTGGTAACATACCAGGTTGCTCTTCACCCGACCTAACGGATAAGAATCAGTTTGCGAAGAGGTGTAGCAACTAGTGTCTTATCTGCCACTAAGATAAGTGATATCATATGATAGCTGCTACATTCTATCTGTGGTATTTTCGCACGAGTTGTTATAATTAGCAAACCAACCCTCGATCCCGGTACCCTTTCGTTCCGCCAAACAGGTTGGATCGACAGATAAAGTGACACCTTTCATGCGTTTTACGCACATTATATAAAACTGTTCAAACTAAACGGCCAACATCGAAATCATTGTCAACCCCCCTGCATCTATTTCTCAAACTGACCTCGGTTACTTCTTGAACTAACGCGACCTCACTTTGTTGCCAACATTTTAAGATGACAGCTCACTAGATGTGTGACAGCGTTTGTTGGCTCGGTGCATCACATTGATTATCACACCTGCGAATATTTTCGTATCAGCAAAACAAAAGCATTAACGCCCGTCTTTTATTTACAACACAGCTGTTGCTGCACCCACTTTCTATTGACTTCTGTTGATTTGAAATATGCTTGCTGCATTCAAGAAAAAAATCGCCATCAGTAACCAAGTAAGCTTTAACTTTTCGTTTAATTGCTTTTTCATTCAAGTCACTGGCTGAAAAATTCAACAAGAAAAAACGTGGAATAGTTAACGAGGAATATGAACAGCTTTCAAAGGTTTGTCTAATATTGATTTTCTTTACGTTGATGCGTATATGGGTTTTGTTCTTAACACTTTTGGAGCACGAGTTTGCTTATAATATGTTGTTTGCATTTTCATCGAATTTGCATAATGCCGTTATTATATTAGGTCCTAATGGGAACGCAGTAAACTTTTTTAAGGCATCACGAAGCTTTTGGGAAATGTGCCACTACATAATTAATAAGAAACCATGCTATTACAATTTGGAATTTTAATATCTCCCTCAACTGCACCGCGAGGTAGATCAAACATATTTACCGCTTATTCGTTGCGCAATTTTGTGGCGTACCTCAACAACAGAAAATGCTATTTCAGCTCAAAAAATCTTGTGATCTCGTTCTGTAAATTATTCACATTGAAGTCTATGCGAACTATTGAAGTCTCGAAACCACATAATGCGCAAAGACTGTTGCGTGATAAATTATCTAAAACAATGATGATTTTGATCGGTTTCGATTAATGATGTCTGCCAGTGCTACTTGCGCATTTTCTGTAAATAAAAAATTAAATCTCAACTGTTTACATTTTTGCATATCTAGTTAGATAATATATATCTATATATAATATATATATATATATTATATATATATATATATAATATTATATATATAGGGAACACCACCTACAACGAACTCGTTTCCAACGAATTCTTGGGTTGAGCGAACACATCATGATTTCCCAAATAAATTCCTTCTTTGTAAGGCTATTTAAAACATTCGTACAACGAATCTGTTCGTTATGAATCTCGCCTTTTACGAACACTGTACACGTTTCTGACAGCTAAGTTTGTTCAATAAAGTTCACACATAGAATGAACTCGCTTTGTCTTGCCTTTAACACACAACGCTCCGTCAAGAGTGACCTGCAGTGCGCTAAGAATAGAACGGACAAACACAGCTTGGCGAGACACAGGCAGCCTAGCCTACAGTGTGCTAACTGACTCGCACGCACGCACAAGAAAATCACGTGAATTCTCTGTGTCTGGTAGCTCCGTCTGTGAAAGATGCAAGGAGTGCTCATGATCTCTGCAGGAGATTTTTAGGATAGAAGGAAGAGACGTTGAATGAGAACTTCGTATGGTATGAAAGTACAAGCCTTATCCAAGCAAAGTGCCGCACAGTCAGAGACTGCACGTGGGCTAAGATACTGTCAGGTTGCCCAGGCCTAGACATATATGGGGGGGGGGAATAGAATTTGTGGAGAGAGAGATCGAGGCGATGGCGAAGTCAAAACTGAAACAAAAGAGCATCGCCAGCTACTTCATGAAAGCGTGAGATTGGACTGTCGGTGCGTGTGCAAGATGTTTTTACTACTTCGTTTTAGAATAAATTTACTATTATTAACATGAACTTGGATTTATTGTTTTGATCTGTGTGCTGTGGCATCATCTAATCATCAAATGGATTACACGCATGCAGAAACACACAATGGTAAGACATTCTTCACTTGTTTACACGTGCACAAATAAAACGGCGGCAAAATCACATGTCTGACAATGCGTTTTACTTACAGCGAACTCCGCTTTTAACGAACGTTTTACTCTCCCCCCAGAGATTCCTTGTACCCGGTTTCCACTATCTATCTATCTATCTATCTATCTATCTATCTATCTATCTATCTATCTATCTATCTATCTATCTATCTATCTATCTATCTATCTATCTATCTATCTATCTATCTATCTATCTATCTATCTATCTGTCTGTCTGTGGTTTATTTTTGACAGAATTGTACCAACACTAGTAGGTCCACTACTACTAAGCAGGTCAATAGATGTAGGTCCACAGAGCGCGATATCAACCCACACTGTTTTGTGTCCTGTTTCTTAGCCACAAGCTTTTTGCAATATTGTAGCCTATGTATTGAATGTTTGCGGACCTAGCATCATAGGTTATGGACGTTGTACCACTAAACTCGATGACAGCTTAACTTTTTGTTGAGTGAATAAATCTTGGTGTTCTCAATCTTTTTTTACCGTACTTTTTGTTGCGTCCATTTCACTTGTCATGCACTTTTAAAGTGTAACTCACTATTTATCTTCAATTTAACATCGATAACACAGCTTTATTTAGTTTTTCTGTGTCTTTAAGACTGTGTTGACCAACATGAATTTACACTATTGCAATCATGATCGCCTTTTCGGCTAACAGTTACAAGTTAGTTATTTGAAAATAGGATCTTGGGTTCAAACCAAATCCTTAAGTATTTAGAATTGTTCACTCACTTTTCGCACGTTCACATCAATCACGTCACACATGCCTACAGCTGATCGAGACGTACAAAGACTACTTCAAAGAGGTTCGCAAATGTTCGATCGAATGTTTGGAACCAGGTGCGAATTTACGCATTCGACCACGTCCTAACGCGGACGGAACCCACAACCACCCTGTAAAGGAAATTTATCCTCATGCGGAGCTGATTATGTCTCAGTGTTGTGAGAAGTACGCCAAGGCTTTCGATACTGAATCCCCATTGGGTTAGTTTCTCACGTGATCGTTTATATTTATCTTTCTATTTTCTTTCTATTTCTTTTGTCATATTTGTCTAGGCCTGGGCAACATGACAGTATCTCAGTCCATGTGCAGTCTCTAACTGTGCGGCACTTTGCCCGGATCAGGCTTGTGCTTTCACATCACACACACGTCACATATTTATCTTTACCTAAATAATTGCAACTGTCGTTGATTTTGCAATAAGAGATTTGGTTTCTTGGAGCCAATTGTCAGGTCAGCCTCATTGCTGGTGTATGTGTAATGGACACTTTCATAATCGTCTAGCGAGACTCACTTTTGCGATGTTTCAATATTGAAATCAAATCTACGTTTTTGCGGTTGGCTTCACGAGTGCATTGATGTATCGAAACGCGTTATCCGACACGTGCAGATTGTGATTTTGTCACGTTTTCACCATCCAACGCTTGTGACCTGAGCTGCCGCGTCCCTCATTTAATATACCATGAAACACTTTAGTAGTAGTAGCATAAAATGCTCCCATATGGCATGCGTCTCAAATAGCCTCTGACAACTAAGTCCAGCTTCTGGCCTGCACGAGTGGCTCGCCGAGCCCGGCGGAACTGCTTCTACCAACAGGAGAAGGGGCGAGGGCGAGTGACTGGCGCCTGAAAACCAGTTTGCTTCGGGCAAATGTAGCTCGTTAGCCCGGGAGGGCATTTCATCTAAGGGAAGGAAAACCCTGATTTTAAAACTCCGCTGCCTTGTGGGACACCCGATCGCGGGAAAGGCTTCAGGAGAAAACCCTGAGGAAAAACCTGGAACAGAGTCTGGTAGACCACCTCTTTCTGGCAACTCCCTGCTGCCTTGCAGGTCGCACTTGGTTGTGCAAGGCTAGAGAAGCTGACTCGAACAAATGCCGAGTGGTGCTGGGGACGCCGCTTTGTACCCAAATCCTCAAGAATCTTCATTGAAGCCGACTCATCCTCCAGGAGGAGATAGTC
>JACCGJ010008358.1:0-21627 GCA_013407085.1 Atriophallophorus winterbourni | reverse complement strand
GAATTGTTCCATTATTGGTTGCTCGGGCATATGTACCAGACGAAGTAGCTAAAACACAATGGAACGGGATTGGATGATAGACCAGAACGTGGCCTTTGAAGAATGTGATGTGCTGCGTGTGTTGTATAATGTTGCGAGAAAATGTTATTCTCCAAAGCGAACGTAATTATATATCAGTTCCTGAAGGGACAGGATGTGGGTATGAAAGATTTACTAGGAGTCACCGTGATTGTTGATATAAACCTCATTCGGTCGATGTCAACCACGGATGTATGCATGATAGAAGAAATTATGTCATATATACAAGGATGTACATCACAAGCGTATGCCAGTTTCACGTTCCACAGCATTTCGAATGACTAAACAGTCCCATTCATGAGAAACAATCTCTCCGGCAGTGCTCACAGTGAAAAGAGGTACTCGACGTGTAGTAGGACATTTTAGAAGTAATGAAAAGATAAATATTCTATCAGATTATGAGGTTTGAAAAAAAGATGGCTGACGGGGCAGCCAGAAGAATCGCTACCAGCTAAACGACGAAATAGACCAATGTATTGTGGTGCTCACACCCCCATCCATTACACACCAATACCAGTTTCTGGCTGTTTGCCGTCATCAGGTGGAGACAGTAAGATCAGATTCAGTGAGCCTTGACGAAATAGACGATTACACATTATCAACATTCCGAGAAAATAATGATGCCAAAACAGAAGAGTAGAAGAGAGAGAAACGAAGAGAGAAGGAAAGAGAGAATAAAACCTTTTTCTTTTTCTTTTTAAAATCTCTGGACCATTTGCACGCTGACTACGACATACTCGATATACACGTGTCGTTGCGATCCACTATTTGATCATTTTAACAAAGCAAACATGTAACTTAATTAGGCAACGGTATTTCCAGCAAGGGAGGGTGTATGCCAAAGCTAGTAAGTGATCTGATCACGCAACACGATATTTGTAGAGTACTGTGAAAAAGTAGAGTTGACGAAAATGATGAACCCAAAATGGTTAACTCCACTCGGAAATCGATCCGTACCAATTTTGAAGCGGCGAAACAGGCGGCTCGCTGCGTCTCGGAGACTTGCATCAACAGGATCGGCCTTTGACGCGGAGCCAGCTGGTAACCGAGTTTAATCTACAGCGAGAAGAGACCATTAGGAAAACAGACTTGCGTAACGCTTCACCATTTTGAAAACCATGAAAACGTTACCTTGGGTCGGCGAGATGTCAGATGATAAGTTAGAGGTTGAGCATCCCAAACAGGTCTACCGTACGTCTGCCAACCAGTTGCGTGATTGCTCTGGAGCAGTCGTCGGATGCTCCCCCTAGGACGGACCACACGATTGTTTGAAAGCCATTCGGATTGATCTGAAAAGAGCGGAAGCGAATTTCAAGATTACATGCTTGCTTATTCGACCCGGAAGAAGAACATGTGTCTCATTCGCAAAACATAATTATGAGAAACAATGACTGTAAGGATTCTGTGAAAGTATTTCGTTCCGAGTCTTTGAGAATTCATAATCCATCATGTATTCGCAGCCCTTATCCGACAGCCATAGTATCACTTACTGTACAGTGACAAACACAAAGATAGTTGAGGTTTCATGGTTCAGCTGTTGTTTATGAGGCAGTTAAAGTTGAAGCTATCAGGCCGCATTGGGTTCGGCAAGTCATTAAGTTATGAAAGGTAGCTATGGATGCAATAGCAGCGGGAATGTATTATAACCAGAGCTTAAGCAGGCTAAACTTGGGATATTTCTCACAGGCAACGAAAAGAATCCACTGATAATGGCTAGACACCTGCATAAAATGTAGACAAAGGCAATCGTTGGTTTTACTTTAAAATGTGTTTCGATAAATTGAATAATTAGAAATGTATGCGGTTTTACACGGGCTAACAGAGAGTGCATACTCAACGGGTTTCATCAACTGTTTTCAGCCAGCGCGAGTTGCTTTGAGGAAAATTTAACACTTACTGATCCGGTTTTCTTCGAGCACGTAAGCAAGGTCACTGGGTATTTCCAAGCGCGATATTTCCAAATCCGTTAGCTGTTTGACTTCACCCTCTGGTTCGTCATCCTGAAGGGAAGGTAAAAGTAAAACTCATTAGACCGAAGCACACTGAGTGTGGCCATTCAAAAGTGACCGAGCTCGGATTGGGGTTACAAATAGTGCGGTCTCTCATAGGACTCAATAAGATGGCTACTTTTAAATTTGAACCGAGAGTTAATAAGCTGAATATTTCAATGCGTCTTGCACTGGAGCCGTCGGTCTTGAGTTTACATCCATTCTCAATGACACAAACTGTTAAGCGTGACGTGACATCGACCACAGTGCCAGGTTTTCGCAGTTGTTATCCGAATATATCGGTACTCGTTTTGAACTCTGTTGTGATGAGAAATCAGAGGCAAACACATTTTCCAGCTGGGGAAAACGAAACCCAAAACATACTAATTTGAATACGCGTACGTTACCATGGCAACACCACACCTGACGGGAGTCAAATGTCCGAAGTTTATTTTCAGTGCGGTTTATTGTAGACGTCGAAATTGGAGCGGTTGTCGCCACGTAAAATTATTATCATGTTTTAATTTTAAAACCCCAGAACTTAAAATGCAGTGGTAGGGAGGCCGTATTAACTATTCTACAGATTCAAACTTTGGAACATCTTGATTTTTAATGTATATTTCCAAATGCGAATATCGCTGTCTTTTAGAAAGCTGGAGTCAGTTGATCGTGTAAACAGAATACAAATGATAAACAAGAAGTGGATAAATGAATTCCAAAAGAAACGGAGAAACCGTATCCGAAACTCGTTTGCCTTGATATTGATTCTTTATAGACTGTTCCAAGTAATAAGTAAATCGTGTGACATGATGAATGAAGGAGATGGAGTCTTGAACCTGGATGTTTAAAACGGCAAAGTGAAAATTACGATTTTCCACTGAACCACAAATTACGACAGGGAAGAATCCGGGTTGCAGCGTGTGAAAGAACGCTTCATGGACAATAGTAATTCTTTACTGTTTCTAAAGCTTGTGGACTTTTACGAAGGGAAACGATTAGTCAATGTGAGGTCATCAGTATTATAGAATTCAATGCTGACGGGTTGTGGATGTTGTGCTCCATAGATGCACAGGTTTTCGAGGGTTCAACGTCACAGGATTGCGGCATGAATGCGAATGAATAAACGAGTATTTCGAATCGATAGCCCAAAGATGACGTTCATTTGCTAGGCGAAAGAGTACAAGGAGCGAGAAACACGGGTTGCCAATTCGCAGTGATACAACACGTGAGATTAATATACAACTCACTTCCACTCGGGTTCCAAGGTAGTGGACAAGATCCGGATGTTGTTGCCTAGAATCGGGTAGAGGAAACACGCTATCACTTAAGGTTTCAAGTCAATCTTTTAGACAAACAGGATAATGAATATTACTCGGAAAATACTAGCAACGGATCGTGAACTGCAATTCCAATGAACTGATATGCGGTTAAAATCAAAGTTGCACTAGTGGGATTTGAAGAAGCAATTATTTCCATGGAGATGCAAAAGTGAGAATAGGATAAGCTCCTGAGGTGAACGGTTGAACTTCCGACCGGAGGTAGAAACATATTATGTTTGAACAGTCCAAGAGGCACGATACCAACTGGTTGTGTTGTTGCATGCGACGATTTACGAAAATACTGCTCACAGAGCTACCGAGGCATGATCGTTTAACCACATTATGTGGTCTTGCGTTTATGCTGAATTAAGCATTGCTGATGGATTTGCATCCAGTTAAAAGCATGGGATGGTACCACAGTTGAAGTTAAATATTTGGGATGCGCAGCGAAACCGCCCGGATTTTTGCGTGTTTGAAAGGTTCAAAGAAATTTAAACGGTCCAAGTATCCTACCATCAACGTAAACCGAATATGGTTGAGTTGGTTATGGCGGAACAGTCGGTCAACACAACTATAATATAGGCGCGGTGAACATGATCATTGGAAGGTCGCTTGACAGAGATACTGACACAATGTACATGTGCTTGTCTTCTAACTTTAGAATCGAATACAGGTAGAGAAGCGTAAGATAGGTGTTGTTGGAAGTGCCACACTCACAACGAGTTGCGAAGTTGCCAACCTGCTGCAGCATAGACTGAACCTTGAAAAAGTAATCAGCTCTTTTGCATGGGAGTTTACTTGTGAGGTTTGAGAGTATTGCATGATTCAATGGTCTGTATCGTTCGGTTGAATTCAGTCCAATTAACGGAGTCACAATCTACCCACTCCCAAATTTCACATCATAAGTTGACAATAAGCAATTCAAGTGAGATCAAATGCAGGAGAAAACGCACGTATCGTCAAGCATGGGAACTGATGAAATTAGCGAGTTCAGTAAGGCTCCATCTAAAGCAATGAAAAAGGACGATCAACGGAAATAACGTATGAAATGAATCGACGATAGGATTTGATGTATGCGTTGACGAGTGCGCATAATTTAACCTCAGCATCAAAGCATGATACATTCTAGTTTGTAAACGAAAAGTACTAACTCAACAGTACCGGCTGGACAACCGTTAATGAATCTTTAGCTAGTTACAAATTGAACAGCTTAGATTAAAGCCACTAGGCTAATTCCAAAGGATGACCCTAGTTGGAACATACCATTATTATGCTTGTTTTTAACTAGCTCTGAGTTATAGCTAGATCATTTAATGTGTACAACAGCGTTGACTTAATGGTATACCGAATAAAACTAACCCGAAAGCTAGATATAAAGAGGAATACTTCTTAGCTTTCACTTAACCTTTACAAATTTAAAAAATACCACATCAAAACCCAGCCCACGACGGGATTAAAGGCAATCATACGTGGTACGCAACTAGACCAGACCAGACCAGTCTCGAAGCGCCGAACAAGACAAAATTAGTACCTAGCTTTATACCCTCTGTAGTAAGATTGAATAACTTTTGCAGCGTTGTGCAAAGCCCTTTCGTACAGACCACCTCCACGTCGTCGCCAAGCGCGTTGTATGATTCGAGCCGCTCTGTGCTGGGTGATCGAGCGGATGGTGTCCAGATTGACGGCCAATTGACTCCGCATAAACAATCGCGTTTTGCCGAATTCGTAGTCAACACCTTTGGTTAGCACACCGCTCTTGCTAACGCCCGTGCTGATTTGTTCCAAGATGTACTTGGTCGCGTCCAGCGGGGATTTCATATGACGCAAGTTTCGATGCCGTTGTTTGGGCAACAGAAAACCGTAGCTGAAATGCAAACGAGCGGTTAGAGACGATCGGAAGGCATGTGAGAGTTAACGAGGATCAAGCTTCACCCACTTCCAGATAAACTCATTGTATGTCGGCCTGACTGGAAACCCAGATTTTCGAATTCGTGTGGCTTCCAAAACACCCGTATAACGAAGTTGGTCAAGCACAATTTCATCCTCGAATACCATTGGTCTTTTGTCCATGTTCGGTTTAATACAGCGCACAAATTGTGGTCGGTTTCTGTGAATGGGTATCAATAAAACGTAAGGGACTTGAATGGACGAATCAAGCTAATAGTGGCGACCATTCCAATTGTATCGATTCCAATGAATGAAGAATACAATCCAAAAACTGAATATAATAGACTGTAGCGTGACTTGTAGCTGCTAAGAACTCACCAAGCAAACCAGAAAATTAAAAAAAAATAGGAGCGTGGTTTGCTGGATCGACAACATTCTGTCTGAAGCAACTGAGTGGTGTGCCGATGGCAACACTTGACGAATTGCGGATGAGGAACATAGAAATCGAAACTTTTGAGCTTCATTTAACAACCTCAGTCTTCCGAACGATCAACCAGACTAATGGTGCAGCTAAGTTCGTATCAAAGAGCGTAGCAATAAAAAATCACGGCAACCTGTCAGGACGTATTCAATAATCGTGGGTATGGCTAATTCGTGCAGTATTGTTATCATAGTCTGACCACCAATCTACGATTTATGTATGCAATTACGCGCTCGGAATCGGGCCAAACGCACGGGCCTCACACACGGCAACGCTACAGACTTAGAGATATTTTGGAACCTACCAAATACCTAAGTTTCATTTATTTGCTTTACAAAGTCGAATAGAATCCGCCATTCTGGAGCATGAACAGCAACGACAAAATCGATAGATAGTGGATGTTACCTTGATTGAGTGACTGATGCTTAGTGGAAGCGATAAATATCCACAGGATAAGATGAAAGGAGGAGGATGAATGAACGTGAAATATCGATTCGAACATAACTTCGAAGCAGGCAATATTGTGTCTATTACTAACTTCTAGTTCAAACACCTTTGTCTATCCCATGCGCTCTAGTCTAAAAAGTCTACCTCCATTTTCCTGCTTGGTGAGGGTATCGGATGAGGAGTGTGAATGGAAAGATGTTATTCCACTGTAAAAGTACATGATAATGGAGGCTTATATCTGGCATAGTCACAGTTTTAGTCAACGCATCCCATGATCTACACCAAACGAGATGCTGCAAATCGGTTGCGTGTAGATAAAGCTAGATGGCATAAAGTGCTTACGCTAGAAATAAGCAAGGAGTAATATATATAATTTAAACACATGCTTTGTAACATGACGGTTGATGCTAATATCCCAAGTTCTTTCAAACAAGGATAACACGAAATCATGGGAGAGCTAATGTTGTTTATCAACAAATAAGGGAATAAAAACTTGGCATTACAACCTAGCTGACTGAATAATACAATACGATCCTTGTAAAAAAGGCTGCACATACACAATCAAGTTCGCGTTTAATACATTGGGGCAATTGACTTGCAGATGTTTTATCGCAGTGTTTCATTCTAAAGCTGGTGAATGTCATTCAGATCCGAAATTCGATCTGACGGATTTTTAATCCCGACCAAAATTGTATATGTACACACTCGTCATTATTCCACCTGTTTGTGGTTGAGGGCGAACGAAACAGGAAAAAATCTAATCGAAAGTGAAAACGTACTTCTCCATTTTGTCCATCAGATTCAACAAACTGTTGTGGAAAGTTGCCAGAACCATTGGTGTCTTCAGAAGCGGTCCGGTCTTTGAAGTGTTGCTCCGTCGTTCCAACACATTGCGAAACATATCCGAAACGACTGGCTGTTCACTTTGGATCAATAAAGACAAAACTTCGGCCCGCATCTGCTCCCGGTTCTTTGCCACAAAATCTTTGACCTTGAAGAAACACAAGACATAGAAGAGTAACTCGACATGAATTATTCCAGTGTTGAATATCACCTATGGGACATCGATTCCTGGCGCAATGTAGACGCTTCGATGCAGTCACGTACGAGTAAGTTGAAGACGCGCCTCATGAAGGATGGGGTTGTTTTTTAGTGAAGTGAAGACAAAATAATAAATGTTTTCTCGTTTAAATATTCCGCTAAAATCTACTACATATAAGCGTACGCACATGTGGAGTAGAGATTATGAATACATGAAATGAGATGAGTTAGGAACGGTTTACTCTTCGTGCGGCCTTTAGGCAGCTCCACTAATTGTGTTTATTGGATCAAACGTAGAGATTGCTCCGTTGTGTACAGTGGTCAGACTGCCAGAGAACTTCATAGAAGGATTGCAGAACATAAGAAGCGCGCTAAGAAATTTCCACAGGATGAGAGGGCATATCAGGCATAAATGAAGGACTCAACACTAGCTGAAAATATGTTGGACACTGACCAGTGTGGACTCTGATAATGTGGATGCCCTGCGGCGTAGCAAATGTGATGGAACACATACCGCTAACAAGATAGACGGTGCTGAACCCCCCACAATATGGCACCCGGCGCTGCGACGAACAGAAATTAGTTGAGGTTGAAAATTCGGCACAATTTTTAATTAATTTTATAATCTAGCTAGTTTTTTGCACATTTATCACACGCTAAACCGTGTACTCGTGAACCACAATGTCAATTGGCCTTGACTGATGACAGAATTCTGTGTTAGATAAATAGGTTGATTGATCTTCTTCTGTCTACGCGACTCAACACCCAACGAATTTCAATAGACTGTTTATTGATACGGCCAATTAGAGGTGGTGATGGAGTGTGACTTAATCACGCTCCCTGTTCTGACAAATACCGTTGGTCCAACTGTTATGTTGTTGTTATTGGCCTCCTTCGGTCGATGTCGACCACGGATGTACATCACAAGCGCATGAATTTCCATGTTCTACAGCCTTTTGAATGACTAAACAGTCCGATTCGGAAGGAACAATCTCTCCCTGAGCGCTTGCAACGATGGTCAGAACTCGGTTGTAGGGTTTCAGTTGCACGCCAGTGGCGTGATCTGCGTTCAGCATCCAAGAGCTGTATCTGCTCCTCCCCAGCTTGTAGACGACGATTTACATAATGCCTCCAATGTGAGCGGTCAAGAGCATAACTGTTATGCATGTTTCGTAAAACTGAACCGGTTATTCAAAATCAGAATTACAGAGTGATCCTGGATGAAGCGCTTTCATGCGCATAAATAGTCAATTCGATTTCGTCATATTTGTAATAACCGCAATCTACAATGCCTTAAATTTAATGTCATGAAGAGAAATAAAAAACCGTTTTGTCCAGTCCCTACAGGCAGGCCTTGATTGCACATCACACCTGACATTGAAAAATCAAGAAATTCTTTGCACAAAAAGCAAGAAAATGACTTACGTGATAGTTTATGCGTCCGGCGAAATGAACAATCACAAAAGAATCGTCCTGTCCAACGCGCGGCACTGCAAAATTTGGATGTTGGCGATGATAGTGCACACACTTGCGGATGAACGATTCATCGGCTCCCTGCAGTTTCCGAATACACATGGTCATATCAGTAATGGCTTATAAGAACTCACGTCTTGTTTGGTGTATTCGTGCTAAGATGAATATTTGTTTAGTCATCAACGTGCACAATAAAAACGGTAAGTAATTATAAAAAAGCTAATTGACATGATTTTCCATCACACACACACCTCACGACCAGTTTCGCGCTGTTTGCACTCATTAGGTACGGACAGTAGGATCAGTAACCACAAGCGCTTGAAACAGTAGAAATGGTAAGTATCTATATTGCTACATTTTGAAACTTTTTCATTTTAGACACTATAACTGGCTTCGTGGTATCTACCCTCTTTTTTAGGAGATGGCATGATTGGTTTCATTTGCGTTGAAGTAGTGCCGTAACGGTAGACACAGCTCTAAAATGGAATCCATTTCCAGATTGGCACAACTAGCCAGGTCACATTACATGAACAAAGAACGCATATGAGCCAGTGGTTAAACGTATAAACGTGAACACAATATCCACATTTAGAAGTTGTCTCACCACAATCAAACACAAAACGGCGGTTATCGAGTTGTTTGCTTCGTCTCCCTTAATAGTGTCCGAATCAGAAAACATTTTTGAAACCAAAAACAAAGGAGAGCATGAGCTCAAAGTTAATACGGAGAATTAATCGAGTTTCGAGTCCATTCGGCGACGAAACAAACAAGCAACCGTTAAGATAGAACGATTTATGCTTCACGCCTGAGCGTACCAGCCGGACACATGAAAGAGGACTCAAAAGCATGTCCATATTTATATGATTCCGGAACGCATACATGTTGGGGGCAATGCTGATCAAGCAATAGAAACAGTGAGACATCTGGCTACTCACGTGATATCGTGACAACACCCAGCAGTGAACTAATAAACAGCAAGCAATGGGTCATTGCTGACGACCCCAGCGCACGGTTGGTTTACTAACGATCGTTATACAAGCACGGAGAGTAACAGTACATGAATGTCTACCTTTACTGTTTATAATACAATTGTTGAGCCCATTGACTACGATTATACACAAAAACGCTCGGCAAAGATTTGAATAAAAGACAAAATCAACCTCAAGATTAATGCAACATCAGATTTAGGTAATACATTCTAACAGAAAAAATAAGTGTTCAGTCAAGAAGATACTGTTTACCACGGTAAACTATTGGATGCTGTACACAAATAGTCGCGATCAGTATGGTGAAACCGATTAGGACCCTAAATCGACTACAATTCTATGAGGTTTGTTTATTGAGATTACACGATTGATTTTGTGCATTCCGCATATTTACTCTGCAGTACGATGGAGTATGTGAGACTGGAAACAGCGACACAGAGTGAGTAACGTTAACCTTTAGTGTACCTTGCATCAATCATGTAAAAAACAGTACTTCTAAATTAGACGACTTACAAGTTTGTTACGACGAGCAAACACAAAGTCTTTAACTGCTATTTCATGACTAGCTGGAATTTAGTGGTCTGCTATGGACTTCATATGGTAAGACGTATACATCACCTAAACACAGAGGCGAAAGAAAATGTGACAGACAAATTACGTGCATAAATCCATATTTTCGTGCATTTCCATCCCACACTCCACGAGCGGTTTCATGCTAATTGCACTCAGTAGGCAGAACCAGCAGGCTCAGGATCTGCATGTATTGAAACGGTTGGAGAATGGTTGCCGTTGTATCCAACTGTTGGAAAACATTGGTACTACCAACCCGTTCAATCACATGTGCCCAAATACATGTAGAATGGGGATAAACCCAAAACAGTAAAACAAAATCCGTATTTTCGTACATGATCTTGAACCACTGCTGGAATCAGATTGTTAGGTATCTTTCGAAGAACATTTGGAAGATTCTCTCCGGTGACGTTGCCAAGGATAATGAATGTCTACCTTCGCCCTATGATGGAGTATGCGGTACAGGTCTGGGCTCCTTGGCTGCGAGAAGATATTGCTCACTTCGATAAAATCTATCATAGAGCAACAAAGTTAGTGATGGGTCTTCGCAATGTTCCGCACATCGAAAGATTGCGACGTCTGGGTCTATGTGACTTTACCCAAAGGAGGATACGACACGACATTATTTTGACCTATAGAATTGTGGCTACTAAAGGACATCCACTAAAACACTTACTTGATTTGTGTGACGGGAAAGTGACGCGAGGACATACCTTATCCCTTTACGTTCTAAGTTCCCGTATTGATTGTCGGCGCCATTTTTCGCCGTACGTGCTATATTTCTTTGGAATTCCCTACCCCAAACATGTGATGGACTCTCCTTGTCTGGCGATTTTTAAAGCGAAATTGGACTTGCACTTGCAAACGAACATCATTCGTGAGCCTTACATTTGATATTCTCTATTGCTTTTATACTATTGTAACTTTCATGTTTTATTCATACCGTAATCATATGGTGTTGAAAAGTATTAACTTTTTTAACCATAAATCCTTGAATCCTTGAATCATTGGGTTAGGATGATGGAATGGAGAGCGAGTGCACTCGAATAGCTCTGCTTTGTAGCACTTTCCTACAAGTAAGTCGACATATAGCCAGGCGCATCTGTGCTAGAAAGACGCATCACAACATAAGATATAAGTTTGCTATCAAGATGAAACCCACGTATTTGGATGAAATGACACTCACACGTTCGTTTAAGAGAGTGTAAAACTTCAACTTCAAGTGGCGGAAAATTGAGTGCTGCTGTTACCTCAATTAGAACATCAGACAAACAGTTCTGATTAACGAGAAACTGCACTTTGCTGTATGCGGTATAGTCATGCAGATATTGGGGGGATACGCAAACATTATGCATGCGAGATATGTAATCATTTTCGACTGCGAGCCAACCGATCGAGGCATAACACACACAAGCTGAATAGAAATATACAGGACACAATTACTGGCTGGATTTGCACTCCAATATTAGCAGTCTACCGGAATACAGAAGGCATACTGCCAGTTAGATTTCCAACATCCCAAGAAATAGAAGCAACTACCAACGGCCACCGGTAATATACCGGCTCCACGATCAACAAAAAGTCCCTGCCTCTTAATAACCCCTCTGGATCCGATGAAAACGGCCAAGGACGAAAAGCAAACAAAGTTTGTTCCCGCATTACTTACCGAGGCCATGCTCGCCTCATCATTACAGATGTGAAAAATCCCATTCGGTTTTTCCGAAATCAGTTTTATGATTGGTTCGTTGTCCGGGAATGTGATGTATTGCCAATCGATCCCCTCCCGGTTGTACTCGTCCTGCTCCAATTCGAAGATGTAGAAATTGAAAAAGCGTTGAAGATTCTCGTTCGCGTAATTGATGCACAGTTGTTCCAACGAATTGACGGGTAGATTCTTTTGGGGTAAGAGAAATTCGAGGAATTTAGTGCCACGAACACAACGAACATGCTAAGGAAACGATAAAGCTGAGACTTTTTTTATTAAAATGTAGGCGAACAGTAAACAATCTTTGCTTAGGAATAGCTGTAAGTAAGCGATCAAGCGTATTCCATAAAACAAACCAGATACGGCCATTAGGTGATGCTCGACGAACGGATTTGATATAGAAGCAGTATTATGAAAGATCGTTATGGCGCACTCACATTCGATTCACATCCACTCCACTAAAGCTTTCCGGCTGTTGGCCGAATCACATGCAGATACACAAGTTGATTCCGGACCATATGATGAAAATGTGTATAAATGGTCATTGCATCCCCTGCACTTACGATTCACAACCACTTTCCAGCACTTTGCCACAATCAGGTTGAGACAGCATGTTTAGTTCACTGAGCCTTGAAAAATTCTCGAAGTGGTAAACAATGTTTTTCAGTTTGAACTCACGGTTGTACAATTCCCACTGAGTTTGATCGTACAAGCATTGCGACCTACTAATCATTTCGACCACAAAATGCCAATGTTAAGGTGAACTCGCGCAGTTTAAACGTGTGAACTCAAATTACGGAGTGTATAATCTTGAGATGTTTGGGTTTCGTAATACCAACCGAAATATATTGAAATCGAATGCATTTTTCGATTCTTTCACACGCGTACATTCCAACATTTCAGCGTTGCAACCATACAAACTCTTCACCAGATAGACGTACCTCAAATCCATAAATATCCAACAATGCAATCGTTTTCACTGCCGTGGTCGGATCCAATTCAGCAACGTCAGGCGGTGAAAGGCGATCGTTCAGTAGCGAGACCAATCGGTCAAAAAATTCCGAATAAATTTGCTTGGCAATCGAGTCTCTGTTCACCTTGGCTTGACTCCCACGAACCGGGCTCCACATACTCTCGTGTACCGTTTTCTGTTGGGAAGAAAAGGGAGCATGCTGGGTGATTGATATTTCGATTCCCTAACAGCAATAATCTTGGTGGAATTGGCCTGATTATGACCGTTAATGATATTTCAATCAAAGCACACGACGCCTATTAAGCATTCATCAGTAGTAACACGTTATACCATCTATTGTGGAGGGTAGTAGGATATTGCAGCCCAGTTCAGGCAGGTGAGGGCGAATATTGATTTGTGTAACACACTGCAACGCTACTTCCACTGATACCAAAATATAAAGAACAAGAAAGCTGCATTTATTCTGATCAATGGGAGGACATACAGGCATTGCAAATTTGCATGTAAAAATATCATCACTTCATTGGCAAAGGTACCACCAACTTTTTAGATCACACCAATGTAAAATGCTGTAGAAAGTATGTGGAGGAAATTTGAAAGTAGGATAGCTGTGCGCGTCCAAATTCTCACCAGCCATTTCCGTAAATGCCCGTGGTAGCAAAAATACAGCGAAACTTATTGTAGAGGATATGAGGTACACGGAAGAATGGCATCACAACCATTCAAAGAACAGTTTGCTTGAAAGCGGGAACCGATCAAGGACAACATCAGTTTTATTTAACGATAATCGATTCGGCAAGATGGACCTAATACGATCAACATCGTGATGGATAGAAGGGAAGTGGTTGACCTGGAACTGTCTGAGAGATAATCTCGAAGTGACACCAAGGACAGAACTACTGAGGACACCCTCTGTAATCACCAGTTTCGTCATCTGAGTAATAACCACTTGACCAATTGGCCTTTTTGTGTGTCTTCGATCCTAAAACCGCCAGTACTTATCGTCTGCGTTGAGGTGGTCAAGTAACGACCTGACAGTCAACTGTGAGGGAGGATATATATTTCTTGGGATTGCATACAGAATAAGGCATTCGAAATTGGAAACGGGACTTGATATCATCCTGCGATGATCTTGCCTCCGATCAACGAGCATGGGCTGGCGTAATTCACGATAACAATGAAGCCGGCTAATCCACCCGGCGCTAGTGAGCCACTGTTGGATAAAGTTAGCACGACCAACCTGTTCAAACACATGTAGCTGGGGTTAAACCCATGGTCATGAACAAAAAACCGTACTCGCATTCATTTCCAACATTTCTTCCACTGTTTCAAGGCATGCGGACCCTGATAGTACTGTCCCTAACTGCTGAGTTCACACAGCATCAAACCGGTCGTGGTGCGTGTGTGATGGAAATGCATGCAAATTCTGATTTTCAAGTTCTCTGGTATTGTAGGATTCTAGTGTGAACGTGATGAACATTAGACGGTTTAATTGAGGGGTGAATCGAGACACAATCGGCATCTGGACAGAAAACGAGGAGATCACGTCCTCAACTCTGGATCACGTATTCCCGCGGTGATGGTCGACTAGCTAATCGATATTACGATAGGAAACGCTATCTGGCTTCGATTTATCCGAATTAGCCCCGTTAAACTAAGACAGCTTTTCGCATTAGCTTTTCGCACCTTTCTCGCCAGTATTTGAGCCCATAATGACCTTCCAACTAAATTAAATAGAATTTTATTCTTCTCATTCTTACTCCAAATTTGGGACCACACTACCATATTAGCACCATTTTGTGATTCACCACTTGTCAACTCACATGACATAATGTCTGAGAAATCGATTATGTCAGAAACTGTCACATAGCAACTCACAGTGTGCTTCATGGTGATCACTCGAATCAACTCGTTCGCTTTGACGCCCAGCTCAGACGCGGCAATTTCGGCCACTTTCGGATTCGATACGACACATTTTTCCTGGAATATTTTCAGATCAAATTTATGATAGCGAGAAATAAATGAACGAAATGTAACAAAACCTTTGTATGCATAGATGCCTGAGAGCCTGAGATTGGGGCAAAAAGCTACGCAGCATGTGAGATGAGATCATGTCAGGCCGTTCAGCGTTAAACAGGAATTTAACACAATAACTGCAGTGTGACCCAGCGATAGGTGGTGTCCTACCAGTGCTTGTATTTTGCATTTCACCATAAGCACTGAAACATCGCGGAATACAACTATTCACCGTGATGTGTCACGAAGTGCCTCCCACACTAATGCCCGCCACTGACGACATGTTAGACAAACAGCAGTGACATTGATGATGCAGTATTTACTCAACAGCACTTCACTAGCGATAATAAACGATGTAGAACGGTGATAAACGTGCCTGACAAACTACCACACAATTACATCTTTATGTACTTACTTTACTTTTTTACTTTTGTGTGACCATCTCCTCCAGGAGGATGAGTCGGCTTCAATGAAGATTCTTGGGAATTTGGGTACAAGGTGGCGTCCCCAGCACCACTCGGCGTTTGTTCGACTCAGGTTCTCTAGCCTTTGCACAACCAAGTGCGACCTGCAAGGCCGCAAGGAGTTGCCAGAAAGAGGTGGTGTGCACCAACTAACCGTTCCAGATTTTTCATAAGGGTTTTCTCCCGAAGCCATTCCCGCGATCGGGTATCCCACAAGGCAGCGGAAGTTTGAAATCAGGGTTTTCCTTCCCTTAGATGAAATGCCCTCCCAGACTAACGAGCTCCATCTGCCCGAAGCAAACTGGTTTTCAGGTGCCAATCATTCGCCCTCGCCCTTTCTCCTGTTGGTAGAAGCAGTTCCGCCGGGCTCGGGGAGCCACTCGTGCAGGTCAGAAGCTGGACTTGGTTGTCAGAGGCTATCTTTATGTACTTTAAAAAGAACGCTATATATTCCAGACAATAATACATGATTTTTGCATAGCGTGTGTAGCAGAAAGTCGTGGACTCCTTTTAAAAATACAAGTTATAGGTTTGAAATTTTCACCTCATTGTCTCGTTTGTCAGAGGATTATGAAGCAAGAGCGTCAAGGCCCATGCTTTGAAAAGAATGCGGTGTCCGCACAAGAACACAAATGGAAATGCCAATTCCAAATTTCTCAAACAATATTGTTTTGGAATGAACCTCGACAGACCAGCAGCTTCGTACAAGATTTATCTACATAAACTATATGTAATCACCTCGATGTCACAAAACGTACTACCTCACAGACCACGTTTACATAGCCGTAGTTTATTTGTGTTCGTCTGAACAGAAGGTACACACCATGAACAACTTACCCCATCGAAAGTTTCTTTGAAATCCAGATTACCCAAGTGCAAAACCGCAGATACGACACGAAGGCACAGATCGATCTCATCCGGAGGTAAACCCAACGTTCTCCACGCCTCCAACAGAACCGACAAGCCATCAGGATCAGAATGTGTTGTACTGGTTATCTTGGACCCGTTCTGAGTGAGAAACCAAAACAATTCGAATAAACGTGGGTAGATTAATGCTCGATTGGGTGATATTGCACTTTATGGTTTATGTATTTCGTTTTGAATACGTTTGATTTTTACGAATCACAGCTCGATGAAACTTGCAATTCCAGTCTCAACTGTTGAAATATCAACTTTTATCGATGATAGAAGCTAATGTGCAGTAGACAAATCTAAATGGTGCCATAGCTTATGCTGAGCATAAAGACTATCATTAACCATTTATACAAGGCTATACGCTTGGCGTTCATGAGATTAGTTCAACATTTTGGACAGAATAATGATCCGGATCATCTTTACCGTAAAACGACGTTATGACCTGATAACATCATTTGATTGATAATATTGAATGCAAAAAATGCACGAGGTCAAAACATCAAGTGATTCCCTATTTATAGATTACCGTTTAAAGAACCTTATCAGAGTCGGGGGACCTGACATTTATTTGTGCCAGACAAACAAATACCTAGTACTCATGATTCAGGACCGCAACAAAAATTTGTGGATAAACGATTGAATCTTTCGATAACGAGATATTCCCAACTAAATAGTGTTTTTCGTTCGACGAGTAACACCAAGTTTCCTCTAATATAATTATCTAATGAACGACAACAAAGACTATATATGCTGTGGATATTCACACGGAAGAGATCACTGGCCAATCACAAACATTTGAGTTTGAAATCTGCCGGAAACAGATTCTATCATCAATTGTTCGAAGAAATCACGGTCAAAGAATTTTTTCATCCTTTCAACGAGTGAATTCCAATCACCCTTTGTTGTTGAAAGGATACGGATACCATTGACACCAATCTGTATGTCACAGCAGACAGTCTGCTGATTAGCTGAAACAGGAATACCGAAACCGGTAGCTGGAAAAGTTGGCATAGTTCAAATGACTCGTGATCATGTGTCAAAACGATGGATGCAAAAGAATGTGAATTCACATACACAGTGTAAAGAATCTATCATACGGGAAACAGTCCTGTAATTAAGACGATATGAAGGAAACCGAGACCCGGAGCGCGTCGGTCATAAGTACAACGTGTGCTAAACATGATTCTCTGCTACGCTCAAATATAAGAATAAGAGTAATGCTGTGGTGGTGCTGGCAAAAATTGTGCTTCAGTATTGAAGTTGACCATAGGTGAAACAGCATGCGATATGTTATTAATGATTTATGGTTTACAAAACAAATAGCTGTACAATTCCATAGGGCATACGTAAGATATACATATAGAATTTCAAGAAATCTAGTGATCTAACAGAGCAAGCTAGTTAAGCGCAAATAACGACGCGGAAAGATGAAGAGAGAAAAAAGTGCCTTTAAGCGAAGTTTCAAGCTAGGGTATGTGGAGTTAGGAAGCACGATAGAGAGCAACAGTAAAGGGGTGTCAACACTGGATTAGTTGACATGAATATCTATTTTTTTGCTTAAAGCAAATAGACAAACGAATCAGGTAAATCAAGGTCAATTTTGAACTAATCACCCATATGCAAACCAGAGAACACTCGATCACGGTAGAACAATAGGGAGATCGAGAAATGTGGTTCGAAGTAAGACCGTTTGATGACAGGCTAAATACAACATTCATACGATAGCTCAACCCGGTGAGGAGACTCCCCAGTTTAAAGCTATCAACCGTTTCAACAGATGCTCACGACACTTTGTATAAAAGACACGCATGTTGTATATATATATAGTTTGGAATGAATAATAGTATTTTTATTAATTTGCGACTGTCAAGTTCCTCATTCACGTTCGTCTTTTTCAAGACAGCACTGAGGATAAACACAAAAATATTGGTCCGGTTACCAATGATTCTATTGTCCACCGACCCATCGCTTGTACAGAAAGTCGACGTAATAATTTTATGAGCACAAGTATAATTAATCCATATGTTATGAAACTTTTGTATAAAAGATAGGCATGTGTCTTGTTCCTTGTCATATGCGTACAACACGCTTTGACCAATTGGTGGTCTCTGATGTTGTGGGAATCGAAGTTGGTTAATAGCTGACGCTTTGTCCTCTGGGGAGGAGATGAATCACAACGAACCAAACACATGGAGTGATAACGATGGAAGACGTGATTCACGGTGGATCAAGTGTCCCGTAATAGACGTTGGGGCCGGAGGGGATTGACATTGAATGACCTAATGTAATTACCGTCCCTTCCATGTAATATGACAAAGGTGCCAACTCTTTATAGAAGGGACGTATCATCGATCCAAATACACAAACCGAATCACCGTAAAACGTTGACACAAAGGACCAGCAAACACACTAGATTAAGTTTCGAGGTCCCGCATTTCCAATCAGCCTTCCAACATTGATGAGCGCGCAATACGTGGAGTAAATTGTCAAAGTTATCGGGTCGATATTAATACCTGAAGTGTCCAAGGGATTTCTTCACTGTCTGCATGTTTCGCATTTCGAAATTCCTTTCGAATGCTATGACAAACGAGACATTTTTGTAAACCTTTGAGCTAACATTAGATAAATGACAAAAACATAAGATCCAGTCGCTTAAAACAATGCAAATTTTGGATATTTTATGAACATTTTGACTAGTATTTGAGGGTGTAATCGATAATATAGGAAAAACTGCTTTTTCAGTTTCATTGATACTTTAGACATGTACCTTATAATGTGGTGAATGATGAATGGTTGGTTCACACATTGATAGGTAAAACAACTTTAAAAACCATCATTCAGAATTCTTGTTAAATTCGCTGATGCGTTCAACGTGGGGTTTGTATGTCACTATCCTCTATCTGTTGACTCAGCCTGTATAACTGTGCCCTGCAATTTCCCTCTAGTTTAGTCAATTCATTACTATATCGTACAAGTAAATTCCTGAAATATTCACAAAACAGTAATGATTCTTAGGAATATGATTTTAGACATTTTATGAGCTACAATCGGTATTAAACACCAAATTTTTACAATCACTCAATGTTGATGGTATTTCAAATGAAACTATTATTAACAATTAGAAAATATCCACACTGCCGTAAGAAAAAACAAGGTATGCGTTACCTGCACCAGATAGCGATAATCTTCTACGTTTTGCAAGTGATGGGCCTTTTTACTTTGATTGTCTAGCGAGCTGAGCAGTTCATAAAAGACGTGGTAATTGCGTTCCTTTTCTCCCTGGAAAGGAAGGATAGCAGGATCACAAAAGTGAATAGCAGAATGCGTGAAGTTGGGTCAAGTTTCAGTGATTAAAATGTTGATGCAATCGGGGGCAGAATCATATTACAATGTCAATCGACGGATGTTAGGCACACAGGGTTATGCATTGAATTATACAGCGAAATTTGCACATCTGCTGCGGCGTTGTACGCAATAGAAATGGTTCTACTCAACAGAGTACTGCATATCGTTAGGAATGATTTGGTGGAGATTGTTAAACTAAAATCGGATGTACTGCCACGGAAAAGGTAACTCATACTATCATTATAAGCCTACGTTATGCATCGTGCCTAACATCGACCGAATTGGGTCTACATCTACCACCAACTACTACTATAGCGCATCTCGTTTTTTATGTTATGTCCCTAAACAAATATCTCATGATGTTGTACAGCTATAAACTTTTATACCATAAATGTTTGTGTTGAATCTTGTTTTCAAATAAAGACCCAATCGCTTGTCGGGATTTGCGTACTGCGACGGAGAAGTTTGTGGCGGTGCTCAGCCGAAAGTAAGCAACAAACGTACGAGATGTGAGTGCCAACAGAGGTTAGTAGTGTCAAATTTGATCGCGTGTGTATGTGCCAAAAGTTTAAAAAGAATTGTTATATTTTGAGACAAGAAAATCACGAAACCAATTGCAATAGAACAATAAACACCCAAATAGTACATGAATTTGTTTACATTGATTGCACACATGTCTTTGTTTGTTATTCTTTCTATCAACATTTTCTCCACAAATGGTCATTCTATAGGCATGTACCTCAGGACTAATTTTTGCGTTGATTACTTTTGAGCAGCTTGATTCATGGGTGGGTTAACAGGCTTTATGAATTTTTCGAATTACACCAGCTCACGCGCGTCGATCGAGGCGAGATCGCTGCAGTCGCGTTCACACCTTCGAGTGCCGTACATGGTACACAGTCTCAAGGCATCTACATGATCCTTCACAGTTAACAGTCACGTCTTGAAACGATTTCCAAGTAAGGTCAGGTTTAGGGTCGAAAACAAGTTCTGTAAGCACTGAGTCTGTATTTTGGAGAGCGTAGCCAAACTATCACAGTTTGTGCCATTGGATCTAGAAAGAGATCGGAGGTATTCCGCTACAACGCTCTCGAACGGCAGCGGTAAATAGACGGCCATTATATCAGACCTCCGAGATTAAACTACAGCTCCTCCAAAAATTGTATATCATGTGAGCTCAGCGGCTACGTCTCACATCCATAAAGTAGTATAGGGTTAATTACATGATCAATTCTAAACTTCACTTCATTTTTTGCTGGATTATTGGCTTACATACTAGAACCAAGGTACTTGAAGACTAGAACATATTCAATCGGACCGGTTTGGAAACTTGACTGTTGGACGTCTGATAGAGCACTAGATGAAAATGCTTTGGTTTTAGCTGCCTTTGACTCAAAGCCGAATTTTGCAGTAACGCAACTAATGCGGTCTGAAAGCGCTTGAAGCAGTCCGACATATTCATCAAACACAACGATATCATCAGCGTTATCTAGATCAGAGATATAGGGATCCTTAGAAATTTGAACACCTTGGTAGTCTGTTGATGTCTGGCTTATAATCCAGTGAACCACATAGTGGAACAGAACTGGTGATACCAGAAAGCCTCGCCTAACCCATATTTGTAAAATGATTTCGAGAGTTTATTCCCCGTAGACGTGAATCCAAGCCCCAGTGGATCTGTAATTGGCTCTCATCTGGTAAACGATGGGACGTATTTCAACAAAATGATGTCACATAGATAACCACGACCTACGGCTTTAAAGCATCTCGGAAATCGATTAAACATGCTATCTTTTACTGCTGATACCATGCGCTCCAGAATTCTACCCATGATAAATATGTGGTTAACGTATGGTCGCTAGGGGTAAAACTCACTGTAGTTGATCTTTTTACGCAGATGACCTTTGATAGGAAACCGGTTTAGCAGAAACGTTGCAAA
>JACCGJ010008357.1:0-23485 GCA_013407085.1 Atriophallophorus winterbourni | reverse complement strand
AGTAATTTGTCTGGAGGTAATTTAATGATTTACTACACAATAACAAAAGAATGTTAATCAATGCAGCTCATCTTACGTCAATGAATATTTATTTATTTGTATACCATGAATTGAATTAGCGATTTTTTTCCATAGAATAAAGGAGATGGAAAGCTAACAAAGATGTATCTTTCGTATTTTCAGCACAGATGAAAAATGCAACAATGAAAATTCATATCATACCGAGAGATGAAGAAGCACGGGAAATCGAAAGTATATTATATGTGACCTTGATGCAGCATTAGTAAAACAAATACATGAGTTTGTGCATCACAGGCGATCCAATTTACGTGACGTGCAGCATCTCTCGTTGTAATATATAGACAAAAATAAAATTGGATTTTCGATAGCGTAATCAAAAACTGTTTTATATGTAACAATCAATGGGCTTGCTGGTCGTTTTTCGACGGGATTTTAAACATTTTGAACAAAGTATTTAAGCAGAAGTGAGAATATTAAAATGGATAGGAGTGTTTTGCGAACAGGAAGAAAGGATTCGAACTGTGTCGAGAACGCTATGTATTACACTACAATAGTGTTCGTGTAGTGTGAGAGTTGAGACCAGTATGGTATGTTTGAAAACATTATTTTGTTATCGCCTTAAACGCTGGGATGTATGTGAGATTTAACTTGACTCATTAGTAATCAGTGCTGTGTTCTAGATGCAGGCTGGGATACTGCTGGGCGCACAATGTCATAAAGCGTGTTAATCTGGTATATGAAAAGACCTTTGGCCTAAAGCGCCTGGCCCATTAGATGGTGACTTGGAGTCATTTCGTCTGACCTCTTTCATTGACATGATATTGTGAGCGAACTATTGTGAAAGCAAAACATCGGTGATTATGATCACTGGATTAAGGAGTTGCCCGAATAATCACACAAAGTTTTGATTAGTCTCCGCACAACATTTGTGTGCTACATTTAAAGTGGCAGCTGAACTCTACAAAAGTTGTTATGAAATAATGATAAAAAATAAAACGTACACATTACATATATTCTGCCATTTTAAGTTAAGATCCAAGTCATCAAGGATTGTAATAGTGAATGAAAAAATACAAGTCTTTCGCACGGGAGGGTGTTATTATCTAAGCTACTTTGCGATTTGAAAACTTGATGAACCAACAATGGAATATTTCGATAGCTGGGTGTTTAGTAAACAGAATCCTGTTCCACATCAATTCTTGTAATTCTATTCAGAAATATTGTTAATTTGTTGAGGGAATGTTGCTATTTCGTTTGGTTAAAATCAGATATTTTTGCTAAACATCAATTAATCATGTCTTTCTGGTTGTTTATTCATTGTAAGATAAAGGTTAATTTTATTCTCTGAAATTGATGTACATCGAGACAAGATTCATAGGTTGCTGAATGCATAAGAATTAAGAGAGCATAAATTTGATTATAAGAAATATTTCGAATAAAATTTTCTAAAATTTCACGATGTACTGTAATTAACAATATGACGAGCGGTTGAAATAATTCTTTGCTCTGAATCTTTAGCGAATTACTGCATGAATCCAAGTCGTATACGGATAATGTTAATATTTTCGTTATCGTCTCGTCAAGATCTATCTAATTATTCCATTTTCGTTTCACGGAATGATAACAAGTTGGTTTTTCCTATTCGGGATTAATTTACAAGTAACATTCACGCGTGTAAAAGTTAACAGACTTCAATGAATATAGTTGAATTTATATCCACTTGAACGAGCTAAGCATTCTGCATCCTTTGAGTTCTCTCTCAAGCATTTTCTCTTCACCGTAAATCTCGGCATCGTGGGTATCATCTTTGACTAGATTTACAAATCTGAACCTTAATTTCTTCACGCATCAACTTCAAGTGATGGAAAACCAGAGATCGATATTACATTGCCTACACGAAGCGCTAACTTGGACAAAGAAACACACATGACTGCACATCAACGCGAAACGTTTTCCCAGAAGGCCGAACGACAAAAGTGTAAAAGCTGTACGAAAGGTCTAACTGTGACATGTCATGTCGTCTCAGGCAAAATACAAGCTAGCTGCGATACGACCTTGACGAAGGAAGTGATAAGTGTAATCAAAGACGATTCTGTCTCGGTAGTTTGAAAAATGGTCTACAATGCGAAGCCGTTTACAAAAGCGCGTCTCGGCTGCTCCGTCTGGTACGGCGGCTATTTGGACGTTTTGCCCTGGGGTGTTTTCCTATCGTGATGGATACATATATACACCTGATTCTTGTCTATGCTGCACAAGCAATGACACCATGGCTAAAAAAAGATATTTTACTTCTGGATCGCATATATCAGAGAGCTTCTAATCTTGTTAATGCACCCAGAAATACACCATTTACCAAGCGACTCAGACGACTGGAGCTGAGGACACTTGCACAAAGGAGAATGCGAGGTTATCTTATCCGCGCATACAAAATACTTAATGTTGTGTCCCACCCCCGAGACATATTATATCACCTTTGAATTTCCAGCAACAACCCTGGCCACGGTTTCAAGTTGGAAAACTCACACTCCACTCGGCATTTTCAATAAGTCTTGAAACATTTAAACAAAAGGCAAAGACATGCAGTTTCTTAGGTGAAACCAAGTGTTGTATGAAGAATTGAATCATCAACGTGCCGCAAATTTAATGGTTTTTGTATTTTAGGCAATTGAAATAAAAACTCATACAGATAGTTTTACTATATGGATTCAGGACTTGTTAACATTCATCAGTATAGAATGAGATTAGATTTATCGCAGTGGAATAGCATCTGAGTATTGTTAAATCTTTGATATAGGTGTATCATGAATGATTGAACATATTGATGATATGGTGGCTAGGATTCATTATTTTGAAATAATTTGCATGGTCTTAAAATTGTAGCGAAAGCCAGTATGAAATTTTATGAATTCCTTCGAATAGATTTCTAATCAGACAGTATTATAATTTTTAGTGAAACTCGTTTAATGGACAACTCCTTTACATCTCTTGCAATCGAATTTTGAATATTTGTTGTAAATTTTCGTAAGATTTTTCACTAGTTCTTAGAAAAAAACTAAATTATTTCTCACTAATTCGGACGGAAAAGCAATTCCAAACTGATGGCTACCCAAACACGCATGCAGTGGCTGGAGGTTTACCACTACCGTTTCCTGGTTCTAATTTTTCAGGCAGTGTTAATTTCAAGTTGGTTAGCAACGTGTGATTCTTAATTTGAAGACTTGCAAAAAGATTCGGATATGTTTCATTTTTTACTAAGGAAATATGTTCGGACACCTAGCGCTGTAAATTTTAGTATGTATGATTTTTTTTGAGAAATCTGAAGGTTAATTAAAGTGCAAAATGATTTGCGGAGAAACCTAGTAATATTAAACGAGCGTACTATGATAAATGCATCAAATGAGTGGGATATATTTGCGAATCAAATGTCACCTCTTCATCTAAACTGAGTACAAAAGTTTGACGAATGTCGTTATCATCCCAGGCCAATCAACAGAGGAGTATTAATTTAGACAAAGAGCATTAAAATGCTTGTGAGAGATCTGAAGTGGCCGTGGCTGAATTTTCCCTTGGCAGGAGGCAGTAACTTCTGGAGAGGCACAACCAAAATCAAAGCAATAGGCGGCAAATTGACCATAGCAGTTTTAAAGTTCGAGCCCTGATAAAGTGAAAAAATAGAAAAGAGTTAAGCTTGTAATCCACCTTTTGAATATTGCGGGTATGTCCAACAAATTTAATCACACTTGCCCATAGATGGCGTTACAGCTATATACATGAATAAAAATCCGTATTTCTAGTCATTTCCATCATAGACATCCCACGACCGGTTTTGTGCTCTGGTAGAGACAATACGATAATGATCCACATGTCTTAAAACACTTCAGAATTGGTAAACAAAGTTTGGCACATGTGATTGCAAAATTTGGTCATGCCAAGCTTATCACACATTGGCTTTTAAATGAGATCAGATTACAATACTTCGGGTAATTTCTAAATCTGGTGAATAAAATACCAACTTACCATCTCCAGACCGATTGTTGATAAATCCTTGTATTTGTATTTAAAAAAATCACGATGAATTTAAAACTTATACTTTGTCATAACCATCACTATTTAAGAACTCACAGAGTCTGTTTGAGTATCTCGGCATGCATAGCTTATAAAGATTGAGGTTGGTGGTATTGCGTTATAAGAATAAGTGTAAATAATGATATCTATTATAAAAACCAATATTTTATTGATTTCTGTTCTGATTTCCGTTCATTATCTTGTGTACCATCGTTCTGGCTGCTTGCTTTTATCGGATGAAGATATCATGATCATGAACATTGACGGGTTATAGTTTCAACTAGAGGAAAAATCATGCAGAATATTTATTCACGTGCATTGTTGAGCAGAGCATATCATTGATTGGATTCAGTGATCTATAGTTAATCAATACTTCCGTCATTCTGCTATGCATTTCGGTGCAATTGGTTTACAATTACATTTCAGACAACAGCCAAATGGTACAAGATTAATTAAAAAATCAAATTTATATCTGGAAGTCTTTGTCAAACTGACTGAAATGGACGGATGGTCACAGTTCATTCAGATTAATCAGCCTAATAGATGGAAACGACCAAAGTTAATCATGAATTTAATCAACTTAAGAAAACAACAATCACGAATGGGATTTCACGTGTGTGTAGGTTAACGTGGTCTGATGGCTGGGAAGCAACATTTAAACGAAACTTTAGACAGAAGTGCAATGAAATTTGAGTGCAATCGCTTAGAGTAGTTTTTGGGAAACGTTTCACTTCAGACACAGAAGATTCGTCTGACCAAGGGTGATAGTCTGGACAGGGAACATGATTAAGTTGTAGTCAACCCACCACTACTTATTTGACCTTAGCGCTAAACAGCCCACACTACGCCTACAGTGTGTCACGTCTCGTGGGAATGACGATAATCATTGGTCGATTTTCCTTTTTGTGTGTATCCACATCAATCTGATACAAGTGAACACGGTAAAGGTCAGTTGACACAGCGGTGCACACAGGTAAAATTACATAACTAAGGGGGCTAATGCTAAGACAAAAGAGTTTGTTTCATCAATCATTTCTCGATTTCTTTATTGTTCCACTGTTGCAAGGCATGTGGATCCTGGTTGTACTTTCCCCATCTGATGAGTGCAAACAGCACGAAACCGGTGGTGGGGTGTGGTTGATAGAAACGCAAGCGAATGAGCATTTTTGATCATTATCATGCGTTTCACCCCATTCACATGTGTTTGAACACATTCAATTCAATTCAATTCTAATGGTCTAAAAGCATATAGCTTTACAAAAAATCATAGAATGTTATGGGAAATACGAATAATATAACAAGCAAAAACGTGATTTATTTGCTTACTGAGCGGTTCAAAAAATCCAAAGGGCGGAAATAGTTTTCGTTTTGTGGGATGACAAATGTAGATGCATGGGTCAAGATGTATAGGTAACTTTAATGCACGGGTTAATGGTCAAAAAGGCACCAGGACTTCTCTTGAACATCTGCTGATTTAGTGAGTTTACAAAAATAATCGGGTAGATTGTTTCAAGTAAAACAAACTCACACGGCAAAAAATGTCGTATCAATAGCGAGATGAGAGTTAAATTCAATGTGTGAGCTCTTGTCTTATGCGAACCCCACAGATTAAAGAAGCATTGTAGAGGGTGAGTAGCAGAATTCATAATATTGTAAACCAAAATTAAATCCCCTCATAGACGACAACGTGGATCATCGAATAAATTCAAGGTTTTGATTCGCTCATTTTATGGTTTCCGGATGAGTCCTGCGGTGGTATATACTTTGCAAAGTCGCAATATCGTTTTCTTTGATTGAACAAGTTGGTAGTACCAGCCTTACCCAAAAGATAAAGCTATCATATGACCGATTTGATTAAATTTCTATTTTGAATGTAGTTTTCTGTTATTTTAGCACGATACTCATTTCGATGCAAAATATGTTCTATAGTTTGAATAGTTTGAATAACTTTCAAATCTGCCAATAATTTTTACTTGAATTGTACAGATACTACTTACGGCGTGACAAAAGCTTTGTGAGTTACTAATTTGCCCAGAAATAATTTTGTTCATATTGTTTTTTACCTATAACGATTGTTTTTTAAACGTGTTTGTGGATTATATTTGAGTGCAAAAGATGTATATAAAAAATAAATGCAAGGAATCTATCTTTTTTACCTTGTCACAAAATATACTTGTCACAAAGACCTCTTGTACCGGAAGCAATAAATAAATAAAATGTTCTGAGTAATTTTCCAAGAATATGAAAATATTACTGATTGGTTTTTAACGAATAAATGTTTCCGTGTTAGTAGTACATTTTGTTCCTTTCTAGTTTTCAATAAAACAGCGGTGACACTGAGACTGCATGGTAGGCATCTAGCTTATCATTCTGCAAAACATCTTACGCATTTTTACTATTTTTGTACCCATTTCTCTGTAATTATTTCAACAGATTTTTATTCCAAAATGATCTGTTCACATGAGTCCCAAATATTACTAAGCTGCTCGGTTCGAATCAACTAATATTCTAACAAAAGTTTCATCGATTTAACGCCTTTACAAACCATATTGTTCTCAACATATTGAGAAAAAAATTGTGGGATTCAAATCATATTTCCCGATATTTTAAGCAAATAAACTTCAAACTCATGTCAAAAAGCTGACGTCATATTGATTTAGCTTATCTGTTGTTGAGCATCGCTGAGATTTAAGTAGGATATTTTCGGTGCAAGGAACCATTGAAATTCGTGTAACCATACAATAATTCATTACAGTCTATGCAGTATTTTATATTCAGCATCATCAACTTGTATTTAAATACACCCCTTTATTTTTAGGATTTAAAATGAGCACCTATATAGGTGGACACTCTATGTAATGTTTAAGCAATTTAGTATTTGTTCAGCTGAAATTCAACTCAGCTTAAGCAGAATTTGGGATAAAGTAGCCCGAATTAGAAACATCGGGCTATAAAATAAAGAGACGGATAGCCTATTTAAAATGCACGATCAATTCCGCAATTCATTTTCCATGTGGATTGAGAGAAAACAATTGATAGCCTTCGTTGAATGAAACATTATTGCGTGCTGATGAACACGGCAAAACGTTCCAACTAGAAGCATTGTCCATAAGTTGAGGGGTAAAAAAGTTTTAAAAGGTGAAATTTTAATTTCATTCAATTAAATGGTAATTACCTTAACATGTGATCAAGCAAATATTCATAGAAGTTCAACTCAAGGCTCACTGAACCTGATCTTACTGTCTCCACCTGACGATGGCAAACAGCCTGAAACCGGAAGTGGTGTGTAAGGGATGGGGATATGAGCACCACAATATTAAGTTCAATTCTGTATTGCGAATACTTCAGTCAACAAAACTCCTTTCACATAGGCTTCGGTCGAAGTCAGTGAAATCGCAAAAAGTAATTCGAAATCACTAGTTTGCTTGAAATGTGTTTTATTATGTACGTTGTTTTAAATCTCGGATATGTTTGAATTGATGCAAAACGCGAGGGCTATAACTAATATTTTGTTCAATAAATTTTATGAATAGGAGCCACACCATTTATCTTATTTTCAAACATTGTGAAGAAAAATATTTGTAAACTTTTAGAAATCCTATGATGAATGATCGACTTCATATTTTTGGTTCTCACATACCCATCCCTAGTACAACACATCCCGTTTCTGGCGGTTTGCAGTCTTTAGGTGGAGACAATAATATCAGGTTCAGCAAGCTTTTAAACAGTGAAATAATATTATACAAAAGTATACTGGAACACCACTGTTTAATAAGTTTCTTAAGAAGAAACACGATGTTCAAAATCAGTATGACGGATTGATTCCTGTAGGAACAATCTGGGCGCTTCTGGTTTTGAACATCGTGGTAATTTGTCATATAGACAGTTTGATTGGTCAATCAAGCACACATCCTCTGATTGAATGTCCTATTTTGTAACAGTGGCATTCAAGTATAACTTTGTTTACCACAATACCACTGTGTCAATGCTCACTGAACCTGATCTTACTGTCTCCACCCGATGACGACAATCATCCCGAAACCGATGGTGATATATGAGGGATGGGGATGTGAGCATCAAAATGTGTTGGTTTTTTTATAATCACCTTGAGTGCTTGACCAATAAGCAGTTTGTGATTGTGTATTTAAACATCGTGGTTCTTTGTAAGAAGCCTATTTACTAATGACTTTGAAATAATGAACGACTTCATTCTATAACACTCTGTTTACCGAATAAATTAATATATTCAGATATAGTTTGTTGAAAATTAATAACATTCAAAATGTAAATTTTGAATATGTACGTAAACATCTGAATTATTCTTATTCGGTCTGCTGCCGACATAAAGGTCATTATGAGGTTAGTAGGAATTTGAACTCACAAGATTCCTCATTTAACGTTGCTACAATATTCATTTGAAGTCTTTTCAAATGGAACAGCTAAACATGCACTGTTCGAAAAATAAATTCTGAACAACAATAAAACATGTGGGGTGTAAAATGCACCATTTTAAATGGAAACGTCTTACGAATGCGTAAGAACAACATGTTTAAATGTGGATAGAAAATATATGCGGAATTATTGATCAAAGCAACTATTAGACATGGACATTGTGTATGCTCAAACTTAGTTATTCTTCTAAGAAATGTCAGTTTGCCTAGGCAACACTACATGTTTGTTTCCAATCGCATCACATCGTTACATGCATCTCATTAGTACTTTGTGGGTACATTGGTGCATGGAGTTTGCGCGTATTTTTGCAATAATTGCAAAAGGAATTTTCGGCGAGATCAAACGTTTTATGGTAATAAGGCCCGGTAGCTAGGATTGTGATAGAACACAAATGTATCTTCTATTAGTTTGAGCCAAATAAACTTGGTTTAACAAATCAAATCCAGACCATGGCATTGATATAAACAAAAATTCGATTGCCAATAAACAATTTCGATTTATTTAAGGATTTTGTATTTGTAGAAGAAGAAGAAGAGAATGACTTTATTCGTGTACACGAATTTCCAGCAATACATTAATTACTCCACAAAATACGAATATGATAAAAGTGCAGCACAATGAGATGATACTTGAGCTAATAAAGTGTCAGGTTACCATATGCTAGACAAATGTGGGGCGAATTAAAAAAATAAAAATCGGAGAATAACTGGAACATTTCAGTGTCATTTAAAAAATTGTCAAGCGCTTCTTTAACTCCATAACAGCTTTCGACTGATCAACCATGTATCGAACCAAGTATGGATCAAAAGAATTTCTAAGTGTCTGGAATTTGTTAGTTCTCTTTTGATCATCATAAAATCCTTTTCCAAAAAGCTAGGAAAAATTACGGGGGAAGCGTAAAGGAAGTGTGGAATGATGCGAGAAAAAAAGGTGAATACAACGGTATTTCTCAAGAAGAGGGAAATTTACGCAAAGTGAAACAATAAAGTTTTCCATATAAGGATTAGCAATCTTTTAAGGTGGCTAGCAACATGGAAAAATGATGACATAACATTTAATTTTGAAATTTGGTGTGGTTTTTGTTTATATAAAGATGTATTACTGTTTAAAGTTTTATGTGATTTCCTTGTAAAACGTTTTTCTAAAACGTTTTTTCAAAAAAACATATTTTGCTCATCTTAGTGTGGGCAATGGAAAAGGTTTAGAATAAATGCGAGTGTTTTTACAGGATTTTCAGTCTGTATTGGGTGAAGAAGAAGAAGAAAATGGCTTTATTCGAGCACACGAATTTTCAGCGGTACTATTAATTCGACCACACAAAATAAAATGTTTATTAAAAAAATAAGGATGATCCCACTTCAGTTTCTTCCTCAAATCAAGAATAACTTTTGTATGATCAACCAAATATCGAGCCAGGTACGGAATAAAAGAATTTTTGAACTTCTCAGTTCTTGCATACAGGACGATATGGCGACTACGCGTAGTTGGGAACGATCTGCAAGCCATAAGGACCACATGCAGAGGGTGTGCATTATCAGACCAATCTGTCACATTCACGAAAGTTGCGTTCGACGATCACATCACGAATTAACTCGGTAGAAGAAGAGCTCAATCTTGAAATTAATTTAATTCCTCTTCTGATCATCAAAAAATCCTTTACAAAAAGACCAGGAAAAATTATAGGGAATGCGCAGATTAAAATGGGAAACAATGCAGGAAAAAACAAAACATATAACTACATCAGTAGGAACAGCTAAAGAAAGCAGGCGTATGGCGTAACCTTCTGACCTTCAAATACTCTGCAGTCAAATGCTCGGTCTATTTGAGACTCTGTGATAAAATGACGCGAAGATACTTGAAACATTTGCTTATGCTGAAGTTCGAGCCATGGAAGGAAATCGTGGAAATTCCTTGAAGCAGGGTGCAATAAGATGCAAAAAAGCTAAGTCAACCGTGTTCGGGTAGTTGTGCATGCGAGGAAAATATTCATGCGAATGTTTGCGTAAGAAAGAGCATGTACAACCAACATAGATCAAAAACATACAGAGGCTTATTTTAATCTTCTTATCTCAATTTTTACTTTAAAACTTTGCGAAAGCAAAATGCACACCGCGACCGAAAGTCAACATTTTAAAAAAATGAGTTTGAAGTTTGACGCCGAAGCTGTGGGCCAATGAGAACGAGTTTCCCCATGAAAATTGTTTTCCTTTTTCGCGCCAATTTTGCCTTTGTGAATATAATTTGTTTACGTGAGAAATAGATGTCTTTCAAGGCCGTTTCTTGACCTTTCAATCGGTATACAACAAAGCATAAGTTTCGTAGCGAAACTGTCCGTAACCATGGGATGAAAGTCAGCGTATTTCAAGCCATCTGGCGTCTTAGTAAAAAATCTTTTAAATCAGTCCTTCAAAAAATTCCTTTATTTTCATAGAAATAAATATTTTTAGACAAAATTTATGGTACTGGATAAAATAGACAGCGAAGTATCATTTTATGAAAGAAATAACTCAAAACACATTTTTTGAAGAAAATACCCTGTCGTTAGCCACCGTAAAAATAATAAAACGGTTTATGATGGAAAGAATAAGATTTATCAATTGAGTCGTAATTAGATAGCAGTTTTAGAAGGAAATCACAATTACCAATGACCAATGATAAATGACAAACCAATGATAAATAACCTATTCAATTTGAGATGGTTCCATTGAGATTACCATGCGTAAACCCACCGCATGAATTTTAGAACATCACACAACTTAAAAAACCGTTTAATTTCAGTACATCGTCGGACAATAGCCGATTTGGTGAACAATACGTTGCTCTTGTGTTTTATCGGTCTGAGAAACGTGACACCAAAACTTGCACAAACAAACTCGATGACAACCGACACCATAAACTCAAGTATCTAGACAACATATACGTGACCAGAACATATTTAGTCACGGAATCGTTTACTTATTACCGCATACCAAATCAGCCAAAAAATGATTCGTTTTTAAATTATGTATGGAGATTTTAATATTCCTAACTATTTTTTTTGCTTCATTACGAGCTTAAACGCTGGCTAAAAAGATGTTTGTTGCTCACCTTATGATATTTGTTCGTAAATTCGAAAAACAACATTTTGTGCCAGAACCACACAAATTTTCACCAGAATCGTAATGATAATTTACACGCCTGATTTGTTAGATTGTGCAAAGATATCACCCAACAGCTAAATCAAGCTTACGGCGGAGCAAATGGTCCAATTGTCCTTCATGGGAATACATAACAGATTTAGCTTGCTCCATATCCTAACAAAGATTTAAGTTCATCCAATAACGAGGTAAATATTTTTGGGAGATACAGCATCGTAAAACCACAAACACAATGTCAAGCCAAACACGAGATGGAACCACACGCTGTTCCATGTTTGCGTCAAATCAAGTCCCCATGATGTGACACGACATTCTAGTTTACATGAGAAACTGTCGTCCGGATAGATTTCTTAAAAATAGGGCACAATATTTTTTATTACATTTCGAACGAGTTTGTTAAAATCTACATAAAATTAAGATTAATTGATAGTTATTGATTTATTACAAATTGTAATTTCTGGTTCCCGCGGTTGGAAATCATTTTGTAATACATTCCAGATATACAAATACTTTAATTTACGAGATTATGGAAAGATTTGTTCTAACATATTATCGATTATATTTTAAAGTGCGACAAGAAATTAATAAATGAATAATTGTTTCTCTCACGGCTTTGATTTGATTTGATGTAATTCTTTCTTGCCAATGTGGAAAACAGTGGGAAATGCATGCCAGAGCGAAATAAAAATATTTGAAAAATGTTAACTTTATCCTTAGGAGAAAAAGATTATTAATGAGAACAACGAACTACAAATCAAACACCGGTGAATTATAGACTTGAATTCAGTGATTATTTTAATAACTGCAGGATTTATTGTCCTATGTTCCACTCACAGTCTTGACATTTACACGAATCAGCAAGTTTACTTTTAGAGCTGACTCCTTCCAATTGATAAATTTTCTTTTGACTGGAACCAACTTGTTGTGGGGTGTGCGAGTGTGTGATGGAAATGCATTCAATCAATGCTCTAAAGATAGTGGGCTAACTCCAGCCGCATTTTGGCCATCCCAGCTTTATCTATCAGTTGTTTAACCCTTTCATGCCTGAATTATTTTCTAACCCGAAATAAAATATTTTTTCTTTGGAAACGAGTTGCCCAGGGGCGAAATAACACAAATAATATAAAAAGTTTGTGATATTCACATAATTGAGAAAATAACAAAATGTAACCAATTGGTTACATCCGCCCTAAGTCACCAGTTTACGATTTTGGTGACCTCAGCCGGATGTAACGTAAAGGTTACATCTATTTAAACGTAACGCATTTCGAAGATTTTCTGATTTATTCAAATTTTTTTACATAATGTCTTTGTAGACATGACTAAGTTTATACTGGAACAAAATTTATAATAACTGAGACTTTCACACGATTTTTATTCGGCTCGCAAAACTGCGCATTGTGAGGATACGTTCGAAACCCGTATCAGCACATACTTTCTCTTTCACTGTGGACAAGTCAATGATGATTGCGAACAAAGAAGAAAACCTCCGTGCAATTGACAAAATTCTGTATGCCGCCGTGCAAAAATATTAGGAAAATTCAGTTAGAATTAGCTTAAAATGACTTGCGAATTTCATGTAACCAAAAGGTTACATCCGTCCTGAAAGGATTAAATGTTCACGAATTTTTCGCCATTTCTCCATTGAGTCATGGCGAAACAAAATTAGCAAATTAACAGTTTACATGAGTGTGGGCTCATGTGATTGAGTAGGTTGGTCGTACCAAACTTACCCAAAAGTGGAATAGAAGCGCAACTTGTTTGCCATTCTTCAACTGTTTGAAGAGAATGCGGATCCTGATCCTACTGTCCCTACCTGATGAGTGCAAACAGCACGAAACTGGTCGTGTGTGTGATTGAAATGCATGCAGATTTGCTTTTTTTGCGGCAAATTTATTATTAAGGTGACTGCTTTTTTGTCATATTACTACAATGCAAGTTTTCTTCCATTGCAAATTAATATTCTTATTATGTATTACATGAATTATATTCAAGGCTTTTTCCCGGCATCTATGCCTGTAATATACGAATCTTGGAATTGAGATCAACTACAGATTGATGAACACGTTATAGTGTTGACTCAACTCGAAAGTATTTGCTCTATTCAGATATTATTAAAAGTATGATGTCACGTCCTACTCAGTATTTCGTGGTACTACTAGTCGACAAGTATTTGGGATATAATAGAAAATTCTTACAACGATTTTATAACAGCGCAGCTTAAACCAAATGAGTTCACCGATATATCGTTCTTCTGATAGTAGTATCTGTAACTTAATCTAAATCTCAAAAGCACCCAAGTTTCTAGAAAATAAATCTACCCTATCGTAGTAATTTATTGAGAGCTGGGTGTTACATTTTTGTGCCGGCATACATATAAGCGTATTTCACGATTAAATACCAGGTTTACGAGGAATATAGTCCTAATGCAACTTTTCTTCAATTGATGAAAATCTTAAAGGAGAATTTCTAGCTAGCAACAAGTTGTTATTTCAAAACGCTTCGGATGCCTATACAAGGAATAATTAGGCGTGAGAATCCATTAGAAAGCGTTTAAAACTATACTATATTACTACACTATACATTACGCGATACAAGATGCGTATTTTATGGGTCAGCTTCAAATTTGATCCGATTATTTAGCCTGCTGTCAGATCATGGTTTTAGATCAACAACTGTTGTTTGTTCAAAGCTGGTGGGGCATGTATAAAGAAGACGAAACATCATTTGATAGCCTAAAACAAGCAACCGGATCACTTGCATTTTCAACCAAATGTGACAATTATTATCGACCGCAATAATTTAATTCTCTGATTGATCGAAAAGATTTTATTGATTTCTCTGACCATTCACATTTGCAAATCGCAATTCACATGTTTAAGCTAAATCGCATTTCGTTACAATTTGTAAAACCATTTTAATTGTTTTTTTAATTTCACGCTGAAACGCAAATAATCAACACCTTATCGATCAGTGTAATGCTTTCCCTGGTAAACCATTTGTGTCTCAAAAGAAAGAGAAAATATGTTTTTAGAAAACTACTCAATTCATGAAATCAACGAGAATGCCTGGGATTGTGAGAGATCGATTGGAAAGATTTTATCATAACAAGCTCTCAAAAAGCTTGATTTTTGTCGTTTTAGCCATTTACTGCTCAGGTTGCTTTTATTTTCATTGTAAAACAAACGGTTGTATTTTCCATCTCTATATATGAAAGGTTTTGTTTGGACATTGAAGCAATGTTCTTTTTTTCGAGGAAAAGTAACAAAAAGCTTTTGGCTGAAATTTAGTCTCACTGAATTCTGAGTTCATCCACTGATAAACCTATGGAGTTTCCAACACTATTCGTTGCGTAAATCTAGAAGCAGTCATTCTTGAAAATTCCAACATTTTACTCAGCATCAAAACAGTTGCAATTTGGGAACACTTAACGATGCTTCATTGCTTGGTTTTGTAATTTTATTCTGTATACCTGTCGTCCTATGTATATTGTTAAGCTTGCTGCTTTTTTTACCACAAAAATTTCTTAGTTCTCAGTTCTGAGTTTTGAGGTATAGTTAGAATCTGTAGATTATTTCCATGCTGGAAAATACTTGAAATAATCTGACCGTTGCTACCAGCTTCATTGTGCAATACATACATACACTTTGCTATTGAACTGAAAATATCCTGCCCAAAAACTATGGCTTGATGTAAATATAATTAGATTAAACATTCGGATAGCTGATATAAATGTGATATACTCATTCAATTATTTTGGAGTGAACAAGATTAAACATGTATTTGAAAAATAGCCTACTTGGATCCTACTTGGATCCATGATTTTTGACAAAGGAGTATAAATAATTTCACGTACAAAATAGAGTTCGTAAATGTTGTTGGGAAGTCATTTGTCACATACGTGTTCAGCAAAAATGGTTTTCGGTAAACTGGAGCAAACACAGTGATACTCACCATGAAATCTCGTCACGATTCCTCAAAATTTATTTCATTTGGTGTTAAAACAATTTCTCACGGTTAACAATTCTATAGCATGTTTCGACAGCAGTTTATGAGTGAAAAGTGAGGTTAGTTCTGTTTGTCAAAAAGCTGAAACCAATTTCGAATGGAAACCAGAGTGCGTCGGACGCCGTATAAGCATTTTGGATCAGAAGAAGCACGTCATGTCTAATGCCACTGCGCTAAAGATTGCTCAATCTGATTTGAAACCGTAGCAAATCAAATGGTAGTTTAGACAATCACGCGAACATTTTAAATTTATTACAAAAAACCTCTGTATATTTCACGACGGTAAATATCTATGTATTGAATATATTAAACATTCAGCGCCGCAAAACCATTCGATAGTTTGTCTGAGTATGCTAAGTATGCTGCATTCATATTTAAGGATGTCTCTACACTACAGATCGTTTTTCAAACTTACTCTTACGCAGATACCTAGCTCTTTCTTTCATGTAGTCTACTCAAGCGATTGACTAGCAACTGTGTATGAGAACGGACGCGGTTTTCCAACCCGTGAAATGTTGCACTTGCCTAGAAGTCACCATTGATGCGGCTTACTTTGGTCTGCTAATATATTTGGGTAATCCTAAACAGATTTCATCTTTATCCGAAATTCCACATAGTCAGCAATGATACTAAGTTTACACGGTAATATTTTTGGCGGTCATTCAAATTTAATGGAAGCTGTTGAATCTTGTAGGACGACGTTCGTGGTTGGGATAGTTAAATAAATTTTGTCATCTTTAATCACTTTAGTTTTGCGTTTGGATAGATAATTTTTAATTAAGCAGGAAGATTGAACCTACGAGGAAATTCTCCTTAAGGTTTATACAGGTTATTCCATTTTACCCCGGAGATTTGTTCAGCTTTCGCACAACAGTAGAATTCACATTCACATCACCTTGGCATTCAACTTCCATTTAACTAAGCAAAGTTCGCAGCATTGATATATCCTTTCAACATCAGTATTGTGAATGAAATGTTGCCAAGACATCAACTGTATCCCTGACAGTATCTGTCAATCGATCTGCTGTCTGAATAGAAAATACATCCGGTTTAATTTTACGTTCGTGAACGTTTCGGTGTCTCATTTTTTTCTGCCATTTTCCAATGATGATATTGCTCAACCACGCAAGTTAAGAAAGTTCTAGTGTAGGGTAGTTTGTTTGATTGATCTTATGTGTAGCACTTCGCAAATTTATCCAAGTTGGAGTACGGCTCAGAAGTTTTGAACAAAGTTCTAAGCTTTTCATCGGGGATGTGAAAAGAATGTCAGTGTATTATTACACTGAATTATGTTTAAATGCTGAAGCTGTGATAATATTGATTGAAAAGACTCGCATGAGCTAAAATTTGTTCTATAATCGGATGCCAACGTGTCACTGCACATCAATTCGCAGCATTGCACAAGGAGATTAATCAAATCCTGGATAATGATATTACAATGACTCAAATGCCTATGCTTCGGATATTATAAATAAATCTAAAAACAGAAGATTTCTCCGGACCTCTATGTCGGGTGAAGTGTCTTTCGTGGTGGTACAAAGAAATTAGTTCAACCATCTCACAGAATTTTTAGTTGCGTTAATGTTCAGGGTAAAGCTATGAAATTTTTTTGGATTTAGCTGAGTTCAACCATTTTTCCCGCAACATGTGGGCGTTAGATGTGGTGGGTTGCAGGTAATCTCTCAGTTGGTGGATTTCTATCCGGAGACTAGACACAAGTTACACCACATGGTATTCTCTTGTTTTAACCGTGCGTCAAATATCAGCTGTACAATAAAGATGCTCCTGGTAATACAAAGCAACTTCACCACAAGTTCTCGAGCAATGTCTTGGAACAAATATCATGTTGACAATGGACAGCTCGCAATCATAAATCTGAGAGGTGAATCATGTCTCGTTCATAGAGATCTCTCCAACAAAAAAACTGGTTGTTCAAATTATTTTATTCCAGTAATGCATAACGGAAAATCTGCTCGTTAGCGTACAAACGATTTATTGTGATATTGGTATGTAGCCAAGATAAAAACCGACCGACCGGATCCTTGTGGATATTCGTGGAACGTTTTGAATGTGAGAATTTTGTGGCTTTGCTCAGAAATACTTAAATTTCACTTACAGTGGATGCCCTTAAAGTTCGTTCGCCACGAATATTTGGCAAGATCTCTCCAAATACCGGACAGAAAATTTGCTTTTGGAGGAAGTGATGCATTACATTTATATCTTGATTACCGGGGAAGTTTAAATGTACTCACAACAATAGACTCCAAGAGATTTTTAGTAAAGCCAATGTGTATATTCAAGTGCGTATTTACATCTTTCCAATGAGCTGACAGGAAATAGAAGCAACGGTTGTATAAGACTTCATTTATTAGTTTTTATCCCAAACAATAAAATATTCTCTCATTTCCCCCAAGGTGTACAGTATTTATTCATGTATTTGTACCCTATGTAAAGTCTTTATAAACCTTACCCCACAATTATACATTACAGTAAACCTCTCCATTTCCCCAATGACCGATTCTGACCTGTAGTATACATGCACAGTAAAGCACTGTACTATAATTTAACTTGACTTTTAGGTATAAGAAGAAGAGTAATACTGCTATAATTATTATGTGGTATTAACTTTTACATCTAAGGCATTGAATTTGTATATTTTTCCACCGAAGGCTCGTAGCAATCATTTTTCTAATTATTATTTATTTTGAAAAGGCGCGATAGATTGAAGCACACAATAAGAAGTGCGATATGGTGAGTAAAAACTATGTATAAAATCACGAAAATATTCAGCTGTTCGGAGCGCAATTCATTGTATTGCTAGTTTAAATGAGTAAAACATCCACTCGAAAGTTTTAGGTATTAAAAGATTTTGCCGATTAAAAGTTCAAGTAATACGACGTTAATCATAAATAATTTGCGCTTGTATGCCACTGTTGGGTAAGGTTTGTACAACCAACCTGTTCCAACAATTGAGCCCAAACTCATGTTGTCTTGGTTTGAAAAAGGGCAATTGCATGCATTTACATCATACACCCCACGACATTCAGGTAGGGATCAGAATCATCATGCACTTTAAACGGTGGACGAAAGAAAAACAAGTTGCGCCAGTTTGTCACTGATATATAAGGTCTGGGAGAGAGAGATTTCAATCATGACAAAATTACAGCTGCTGTGCCAATCCGCTTATCAATCTTCGTGTATAGCAAGAGGTTATCCACAAGATATTTGTAATGATTTACATTTACCTGCTGACAGTTTCTAAAAGTTCAATTCAATTTTAATGGTATAAAAATCTTATAGCTTTACAAAAATCACCGATTAATAAGGGAACTACGAATAATATAACAAGAGAAAGCGTGATTTGTTTGCTTACTGAACAGTTCAAGAATCAGGTAAATATTGTTTCCAAATGGTGGGATAACAAATGTATAATGTCAAGGTGTATAGTTTTCTACGATGCACGGGTTAAGGGTCGAATAGACATGAAGACTTCTATTGAACAACCGCAGATTTGGTGAGTTTACAACATAATGGGGTAGATTGTTCCAACTAAAACAAACTCACACTGCTAAAAATGTAGTCTACAGTTGAGTCGCGAGTGAGGGACTGTTTGAATAAATGCGTGAGCTGTTGTCTTATGCAAGCCCGTAGATTAAACAAGCATTGCAGACGGTGATTTGCAGGATTCAATATATTGTAAGCCAAAATCAAATCTTCACGGAGACGACGACGTGGATAATCGAATAAATTCAGTATTTTGATTCGCTCATTTATGGTTTCCTGCTGAGTCTAGCGACAAGTGTGGAAGCTCGATGGTATATTTTTTGTCAAGTCGAAACATGTTTTTAAGACATCCGACAATGCTTGAACTGCATATTCCATCGTGGGTTTGATGTACATATTTGTAATTTGGAGAATTGTCTATTTTGAGAACCTAACGAAATATCGCTTTAGGACTGACAATTTGTGTGATGTTTTGCGATAGACGGAGATGCAGTGGCTCGACATCCCTCGGGTGTTGCTTATTAACACACCTATGTACGAGAGGCTGTGTGCACTAAGAAAATATTGGAACCCCACATATTTACAGTTTACGCGGCCAAATGCTTTAAACATATCGATGTAACATACATGGATGGTATCCTTCACATCTACCGATCGAGTCCAATCGTCAAGGATAAGGAGAAGGTTAGTAAGGCAGGAGTATCCCTTTCTGAAACGTGTTGCGCTCCCAAAAATAGCTTATTTTCTTCTAAGTATTTGCTCAGTATGTTCGCTACGATCCTTTCGAGCACCTTGGACACGGCGGAAAACAAGGTAACTGGCTCGTAATTTGCGGGCTCTGAACGCGCCCTTTGAACATCGGGGAGATTATGCCGGATTTCTATTCCTTCGGTATGACACTTTGGGACACCAATTCGCAAATTAACTGAATCAGAGGTCCGCATAGAAATGGTGCACAATGCTTGAGTATATTGGGGGTAATTTTATCATCACTGGTATTCAAAGATTCACCTCTTCTTTTTTAGGGGTTATTGTGTCCAATAGTACAGGGTGTTTTATTTCTGAATCCCGTTGTATATCCAAGTTTTGCTTCTGACAAAATACTGTAGCGTAATAATTTAATTGAACACCCGCGGTTAGCTACATTTGTGGTCATTACTGAATGCGCAAATCCTGGTTTCACTCTAAACTGCTTGTGCACAATCTGGTAAAGTAGATTTTGATTCAGCCCCGTTTAAGACATTATATCAGCTTAATAATATATTTTCTCTTCAGTAATAAGTTTAATAACATGATTCTCAAGTGTTCGAAAGGTCTCCCATGTGGTTTCGTTGGTCAACCGGCGATGATATCTAGAAATTATTATTTCGCATTTTAATCACTTTCCGATTCTGCGGATTTTAAATCCTAATGCATTTCCACACTGTTTAGTTACGAACGCTGAGTTAGAGTTGATTTCCCTGTTAAGCTTGGTCAAAATGCTGGACCGCTGCTATTTTACTCCGATGCCTTCAATTTGTCGATCTTCAGTCAAACTTAGGGTGTTTGATAATTTAGATAGGCATACCTTTCTGATTATTTTTGATGTATCGTTTGTTCGCTCTGCTCGACATACATAGTCTGAGTTCAAGACAAAATGGTCCATCTAACCTAGCGGACAAACGTATGTAATGTTTTCGACGGAGTCTTCTTTAGTTGTCAAGACCAGATCGAAAATTCAAGGCATATCTGTCCCTCTGTATCTTCTATTGCTTCCAACGTGATTATAAAATGGAATTTCTTCGAAGAGCGGCTAGAAGATGGCAGCATTTAGGGTATGAGAAATTTTGTTAATCATTAGCAAGTTAGGCAGATTAAAATCTCCCTTTTTCAAGATTCTGATATGACATCTTAAGATTATTTAGCGTAGCTTGTCGTATAGATTCGTATTATACACTTCCTGGGCTGCTGGTGGACGATAAGTTACGCCGATTGTTTAATCTTCGCCTGTGGTCGTCGTCAAAAATTACAATATCGTGTCCTGAAGCAGCAAGTCGGAATCCGTGAGTTCTCTAAATTTGAGTTTCTGATCATAATAGAGTACCACACCTCCTCAACGTGATGCACGGTCTCGGCGCAGCAGTGACATGCCAGCAATCTCTAACTCACAATCGTGGATTTCCGGGTTAAGCTAATTTCGGGTAATGGCAATTAACTGAGGCTGATTTGCCTCACACCTAGCGATACTTTTAGAAAATTTGTTAATTAAACAATGGGATTGGTATAGATGCATCCAAGAACAGTTTTGGTGAGCAAAGTTCATGATGTCGTGTGATGACATATTCTGCAACAACATACATTGTCGAGCTGACTCTGGAAGATTCGGTACTTCTATGTTTTTTGACAAGTTCAGTGGCATATCGATAATATTGGTCTTTCCATGTTGAGAGGCGCAAATCGAATTATCCTTTTGACCAAAATAGATTGCTGCTCCATCTGGGTTCAAATCCAACACCTCTTCTGGTGTCACTTGGGGTGCTTTGCGTTTCCGGATGTGCTGATTGTTTGTCGCCATCTCTGAAGATGCATTTCGTGGTTCATATGCTGGGGCTTGATCAATATTGACAGTTTGGATGCAGATTGAGCGGCATTTATATGCCAGTTTTTCTGTAACATCTAAGGATTACATTACCCGGTTTGGACTTTGTGGTTTCCAGAATTTCCAGGAGGTACCTACAGCTTCAAACACATAACTCACCATGAAGTTTGTTTTTTTGATAGACGGGCCCATTACCATTTTTAATCAACTAGACCGCGAGAACTAAGGCGGCTGCAAACTCTCAGATGACGACGGCTTTTTCGACACGAATAGTTTTCACATCAGGCAACACTGCATGATTGTCTGCCAACTCTGGAACTCCGAGGATGATGAGATTGCTGTTTGATGTCTTTCTTATGTCTCCTGTATTCTTACTCCGTTTGCACCATTGAATATCAGCATGTAAAGAAATATTCAGCGAGTTGTTGAGAGAAGTACGTGAGAATTTAGCAGAACGTTTTCCAGGTCACGTTCATTTTCTAAGTTTAACCTCGACAATCTGGGTTTATCCTGATGAGATGAATCACGCCGTCTAGTTAAACGAGTCTATGCTAACGACACTACAGTTTCAAGTTTCATAATTGTACACAGTTTCCCCATTTTTCTCATTGTGTTTTCGACAGTCTTTGAAGAGGTTGCATTCCGGCTCAGAAACATCAATACAAATGACGCTCAAAGAGTGTGCCTTACGATTGGTAGAAACCTTATAAAACATTATAAGTTTTAGAATAAGTTGTTTGTTTTATGGCTCACTTTTTATTTGCGGATTGTTTTAAATTTGGTTCAGACCATTCGGGATCATGGGAACAGATCAGTTATTCCGAATTGAAAGGTCGAATTTTTCTATGTTGTTCAATGCAGTTTTTGCCTTGTTGCCTCCCTAAAACCGGAGATAAAACAGAATCTTTGCACTCAAGTCTGGGCTTCAGTTTACCAAACAATGTGTCATTTAACAAACCTTTAATTCTCTGTATGCAGTCCTCTAAATTCAACATTCCCACATTAGTCTCAGTCTGTGAGCTCGCAGTCGCCTTTATTCCGTTTCTAGGTTCAATTCTGCATAAATGATAGATATAGCCTACACCTGGCATTTCATCTTTATTGATAATTGTAATAGCATGAGCAGTCAGGGTAATGTCTCACATTATATGAACTTTATGGTGTCAGATAAAACAGCTCGCCTTTCGGGCTTTGTGACTTACTGCATGTCGACAAATTTCGCACACATGACCACCATCGCTGGGCTGCGCTTGCAAGGTCATGACGCCTGGGTGCAAAGATAATTGATCGATCTTTGTGGTAAATGAGTATGCGCTCGTCTTCTCGCATGATGGTTAGAGGCGATACAATCCCTTGACCAAAAAACTTGGTCTTGAGCATGCCGATTGTTAGCCCAAAGTCCAATAGCGACTGGAGATGCTTTAGGAAGTGAGCAACAATGGCTGCATCATCGGCAAACAGCTAGTCAAATAATAGCACATCATGTACCATGGTTTGTGCTCTCAACCGGTTGAGGTTGAAAAGCTTGGCATCACTTCGCGTGCATAATTAAATGCTTTCTCTTTTAGTCCTAAAAGCATGCTTCAGAAGCAGAGCAAAGAAAATGCTGAACAGCGTTGGAGAAAGTACACACCTTTGTTTGATGCCTCGGGGAATTTGAAAGGCTTCTGTACTGAAACCGTTAAAATGGACTGAGCCCGTCATACCTGAGTGGAACCAA
>JACCGJ010008356.1:0-16612 GCA_013407085.1 Atriophallophorus winterbourni | reverse complement strand
GGTTTTGTCTAATCCGCTCAAGGTGTTTATTCAGTTTGTTTCTCAAGCTCCTCGCGTTAAAAAATATCACTTTTAAAGATCCAGATCCTTCCGAATGCATATCGTCAGAAGCTCCCAACAAACTTTTGGCCTCATCCTGACCACCACAAAATTCACAATGCGCAAGTTCGTTTCACTTTCGGTTCTGCGCTTGCTAATCTCCTGAGTAGCTTTTCTGATTTTCACACGATCCTCCGGAGAGAGATCGCGCAGGAGTCAAAGTTCACCTTTCAACCTGTAACCCCTCTTTATCAGTATGTTCACTTGCTCAGCGGAGTCTAACACTATCTTTAACGGTCTGGGGCGATCAGCCGGCGCTGGCCTGCGGCCTAGACGAAACGCTGTGTGTACCATTACACCCTTTTTCCCTTCGTCGAAAAGGGGGCAAGAACAAAGTTTAAGAAATCACGTTCCTGTTTAATCCTGTCTATCACCAAAGCTGCCGTTTGCTCCGGCGCATTGTGAAGAATGATGAAGGATTTTCTACTCACATCAGTGGTAAAGCACTGGACTTTGTTCTTGATGGCTTTAGCCGGCTGCGGTACTCCCTGGAGCTCTTTGGGATTATGAATGTTCGTTGCACCGTCAAAACTAAATCCATCTTCTGAACCGAGGACAGGCGACAAGCAACTTCGGCAAAAGTGCACACATATTCGGATTACACGCAAACTTGCGGTACACAAGATGTGTGGTAAGTATCCTTTGAGGGCGAGTCACTATCTACCATCCCCCAATCAAGACCTTCAGAAGTCTTAGCAGAAGCCGTGTCAACTTGAAGCTGAGTACCTGCGAGCTTAAAACCAGTGGGAATGATATCGCATGAATTTTTCTGAAACCAACGTTACAACTCTGGCTTCATTCCACCATATCGAATATGTATTCACATTAAACAAATTTCACATCGAACAGCTTTAGCGTTATTGGCGACCTGTTTCAAACAAACAAGAAAAGAATCCCTAGAGTGAGCAGCGGTTCCCTCATTCTCTTGAGTTTTCCTTGCAGTCGATGCTGCACGATCTCCATTGGCAGATTTACGAGACGAAACCATGTTCAAATCCGTTGAGAATAGAATAAAATTTCTTGTCAGAATCTTGAACTAGCTCGGATATCCACAACAATATCAAAGTATAGTAAGAAGCAAACGTCCACGTTGCACGGGATAGTAAGTGGCTAACGAGCCAATCGAGCGTCCAAAAATTCTTTCGGTGGAAAGCTGCAGAGAAGCAACCACTACTGCCAAAACATTTTTCTTATTATGCGTTGGATATCCTAGACGATCACGAGGCCAAGAGATTATCCTAGTTGTATTTAGGAAGCACCTTTTGATGAATGATACTGCAAAAATGAAAAGAAATTTCTCTTCACCAGTACGATGAGAGGTCAGCTAAAAAAGAGTTGTTTATAAAAAAACAGAACTCTAACATTTACTTTATTTACCCGATAACGCTGAAAATGGTGAATTACCTAATCTTGCATAACAATTAGGGGGGGTATTCAGGAAATAGCTTACCCCAGATGCGGTCCAAACTATTCTTAAAACTCGCGACAGAACTGCAGGATATAAGTATTTCTGGAAGCCGGTTCCAGAAATTTACCACATGAGGCTGAAAATGTGTTTCCAGGAGTCTAGTCTACATCGCTCCGTAGCAAGTGTGAGCGAATGCCCGCGGGTGCCCAGCTCGGGACTGAAGACAAAGAAGTCGTCCGTGATAACGCGCTTAACCCCTCAAAGGTTTCGATTAAGTCGGCTCTCAAATGACAGAGCGTAAGTGAGAAAAGATCTCGGGACTGCAGGCCTGCATGGTAAGGTTTCCCTCACTGACACTCAATCATGCGAGTTGCGAGACGCTGAACGCTTTCGAGTAGAACGATGTCGGTCTTGTAGTAAGGGCACCATGCCTGGACACAATATTCTAAATGCGACCGAACGAATGCCTTGAAAAGTGGTCGGAATACATCGGGTCTTCTTCTCAGCCGAAAAACCACTTGGCAAGCACGTTGAGCTGCAGTGGCGCATTGGTCCTCCCATTTGAAGTCGGTCCTAACTACTACTCACAATCCTTAACACACTGTGTAGCGTTAACACTGAGAGAATTGCCCGAAATCTGGAATGATATTTTATCAACCAGTGCTGACACGAGTAAGGCTTTTATTAAGGTTTAGTGGGAGGTCCCACTGGTATGACCAGTTTATGACCCATTCAATGGTATGGTATGATGGTATGAAAGCACAAGTCTGATCCAGGCAAAGTGCCGCACAGTCAAAGACTGCACGTGGGCGATATTATTGTCAGGTTGCCCAGGCCTAGACAGATATGAGAGATAGAAAAAATACCCGTTCAAGGGTATCTTCATCCGTTGATCCGAGGAACTTCACATCATCCGCGAAAATGAAGCATGGGCACTTCAATGCAGACGACAAGTCATCAATGAAAATGTGTAAAAATATATATATACAATGAAAATAAGGAATAGAAGAGGACCGAGTACCGACCCTTGGGGTACCCCACTGTTCACGTCGGTTTGGTTCGACATCGTAGATCCTACCCGAACTCTGAGTGTCCTACCTCTAAGGAATTTCTTTATCCAAGCAAGTAGACTACCCCGTATGCTTTTTTCTGCCAGCTTAATCTCGAGAAGGTGGTTATTTACGGAATCGAAATCCTTTCTGAAATCCAGGTCGAGGGATTCGACAGGATTGAGAAAACTAAGGTTAGTCAGGCAAGATCAATCCCTAAGAAATACATGTTGAGTTACACTCAGTAGAGAATACAGACAGATTTTGTCACGCAGTAGTTGTTCCAACACATTCGAGATGATGCTAGTCAGGCTGACAGATCTATAGTTACTAAGAGTTGACCTGCAACCACCCTTGTGTATTGGTACTATTATGGCTTCTTTTCACACACTAGGAAACACTTTTATGTTCAAGCATGAATTGAAGAGCTTGCATAAAGGTTCTGTAAGCACTGGGGCGAGATTCCATAACATAATTGAGTGGATACCACCTGGCCCCTCAGCTTTGTTTATGGGAACATGAATAAGTGCGCCATGCACCTCGGCTTCATTGAAGGACAACTCATCTAGTGCAGGGGCACCAGGTAGTGGATTAAACGACGTAGACGGAGCATTTAAAGAATTATTACTCCTCTGAAAGCCACCGAAGAACCTGGAGAAGGCAGTCGCTTTAGACAGGTCGGCATCAGCTAGTTTTCCCTCCTCCAGTTTCAAATCCCCAATGCTTTCCTGGTTTTGCTTTTTGATTGACCGTAGCTATAAAATCTTTTCGGATTGGATTTAGAATCCCTAGCTAAGGATAACTCAAACTCCTGTTTGAGAAAACGCTGTATTTTAAAGCAAGCTTTCCGAGCGATTTTGTATCGGACCGAAGAACCAAAAGTGAGAGATAGCTTATATTGCCGCCATAAACAATCTCGTTTACGGGTAGACCGACGAACTCAAGGTATCCACCACAGCGGCGTTTGATGCTTTTTCACGACTTTAAGGGGAGAGTGCTCGTTTTGCAACTCTTTCCGATACTCACAAATTCTATTGTAGTTTTCACTTACATTGAACTCCTTAGTGAGCTGAAAGGAAAATTTTGAAGTCTGTATGAGTAAACTCTAGTCTAAAAGCCTAAAATCGCGTCTAGAGCGAGCAATAGGTTTGTGAAAACGCAGTACCGCTTCAAAGATTATCATTACATGATAGCTTTTGTCAAGCGGTGGTAGGTATTTTAAAAGTCTAACAGCTCCGAGCTGGGATGACAATAACAGGTTGAGCGTGAACGGAGTGCATCCATTACGAAACCTCGTAGGATCAGTCACATGCTGATGCAACGTATGATCATGGAGCCATTCGAGAAACGTTTCGGATTGCTCGGCGACTACATCTACAAGGACGGCCCAATCTATCTCTGGAAAGTTGAAATAACCTAAGATGAGTACGATGGGATCTGATTGAAACAACCCGTCGAGCGTCTTAATCAACTGTGTAATCTCCTGTTGGGCTGCACTGGGTGTGACGTAGACATGAGCAATTGCGAGGGATGATTTGTAGCAAGTCAGGATACTCGTAACCACTTGGACCTTTTCACTGGCTAGGGATATACCCGTGCCCGTATTGTGCAAACCATACTCTAGGAGGGGTACGCCACCGCCTCTCCTATCGCCAGGTCTATCACATCTAATGACGAGATACTGTTCACTGGTGTTTATTTGCGCATCACCAAGCGCGGACAGCCAGATCTCAGAAAGCGCTATAACCCTGGGGTGTAACTCAGCCACACGAAGAGAGGTCAGCCCACTTATTCCTTATGCTACACACATTAGCGTACAGCACTGAGGCGCTGGTTAGGCGTGCTTCTGAAACTAATACTGCTCGGACCTTGGTCGCAGCACCCGAGGGAGCTGTACGTTTTTCGGCGTGCTACTTAAAACAGAAGTATCCGGTTCTACAGCCTCAAGCATGTATGTTACGGACAGTTGTCTGAGGATTCAGGCCGCATTCATCGAAGAAGAGCAACTACTGAAGACACCTGCTTGATTCCCATCTTCATTTGCACGAAACCCCTCAACGGCTTCTAATCCGGATATCAAGCCTCGTGGCGATGTGTTGTTCGGTATGATCGTCACTGATTCAATAGCGCTTCGATTTACGACAGGCTTACGGATAGCAGATGTCCCTAAAGTTAAATTTCTCCGAGTTGAAGCGTAAGAGTTTTGTATAATCGGAGAGGGAGGGTTCTCCGGTTTATTCTGAAGTTTGTCTAGAGTTGGTTTGGCAATGTGTTGAGCCCTAGACAGTAACGCATCCTGATCCGCCTGGTATTCGAATCCTACCAGGATTGGCCTAGGGCGGATATCCATCTTACATCTCCTTACACGGCGAACTCGCACAGTGGGAGTAGAAGCTCTTAAGACCTACCATCCGGATAAGATCGCCGATATATCTGCGATCAAAATCTCTTCGACACTTGGATTCTCTAATGAAAGGCTCCGCTCGGTTAAAAACTAGTACATTTCGGGTTCTAATTATTGAAGCATAAGTGCATTGCATCAAATTGCTTACGCGAAGCGGGTGAGCCAGAAACATTTCTATGTTGCTTCCTTTTGGTAGTGGCTTTACTGGTCTTTATACGACTTTTCCGAGTTTCAGCTACATTGACCACCTTGGGAGAGGAAGCTTGCTTTGGAGGACGTTTTAACTGGCTAGCTTTGTTAGCTATCGCCTTGCCTGCCGTTGTCTCATAACTTAAATTCACCATCACAACAGATGCAAAATGTTGGGCGGGTACAAAATCTGACGAGCTGGGCGACGTCACACTATTCCTTGGATTCTGACAAGCGGCGTCTCTAGTGCGTCAAGATAAGCTGGATTACCATAACAAGTTAACTGCACGCTTTCTGAACAACCGAAAACTGATATACCGCCATATAAATGACGGTAGGCGGCTCCACATCGACCTCTATGGAAGCCGCAAATACCCTGAAGGATCATTACATGCCAGTATTCCAGAATTGCCAACCATCTTCGTTGAATATCACCCCACCCCCACCTAGACTCTCTACTATTCTGTTCACCGCTGAACGTGTATATAAAAAGATCATGCAGCTCCGTGAAAATTCATCACCTGGAGTAGACCGGATTACACCGAAAGCATTGCGTGCGGTTGCTGTGCAACTTTGTGAACCACTTTCCATGTACTTTCAACGTCTGTTCGATATCTCCCATGTTCCCGAAGATTGGAAACAGGGGATCATAACCCCGATATATAAAGGTGGAAACCGCAGTGATCCTGCAAATTACCGCCCAGTCACTCTGCTCCCTGTGCTTTCCAAAGTAATGGAATCTATTGTATCCGATGATTTGATGGCTTTTATGGAGAACACGAATGCTGTCGCCATCGAACAACATGGGTTTCGCCGCGGACACTCCTGTACAACAAACTTGCTTCTGGCGCGAGACAGCTGGACCAAGGCGGTTGATGCGGGCCATGGTGTCGACGTTATATACTTGGATTTCTCCAAAGCTTTTGACCGTGTTAACCATGCTATTTTACTGCAAAAGCTTAGCCTACTTGGAATTGGTAACCCACTTTTGTCTTGGTTAGCCGAATTCCTCCGCTCCAGAACACTTCGCGTTCGCGTCAGACAATCGCTCACGGATTGTTTTTCAATACAATGCGGATTACCCCAGGGCTCTGTACTCCGTCCGCGTCTGTTCTTGATGTTCATCAACGACATTGAATCATGTGTGAACTCACCGTTTCTGATGTTCGCAGATGATATCAAGCTATGGCGCATCCTCTCCTCCTCGAATGATTGTGATGACGTACAAGCCGATCTTACCTCATTTAATAACTTGGCAACGTAGAACCAGCTCCCTTTCAACCCACGAAAATGCCGATCTCTCCGCATTCGTCACTCTGGCGAACCTAGATACAAGCTAGGGGACACCGAACTTTCGGTGAGTATGCTAGAAAAAGACCTCGGCGTATTGGTTCAAAGTGATCTTGGGTGCTCAACCCAATGTTCCCTCGCATCATCAGTCGCCAATCGCAACGTAGGGCTCCTCAAAAGGGTCTTCGGTTTTTTTTGACCGCCGCCTCTTTTCCTTGCTCCTACACGCGTACATCAGACCCCACCTGGAATATGCGGTATCCGTTTGGTCTCCATGGCTAAAGCGTGACCATCACGACCTAGAGCAGGCTCAACGGAGATTCACGAAGCTCGTCAAAGGACTCAGTTTGCTGAACTATGAAAACCGCCTCCAGCAACTCAACATGTTCCCGACGAGTTACCGTCGCATCCGAGGGGATCTGATATGGGTTTTCCAGTTCCTTAAGGAGAACAAACATCGTGCCATGGATTGCTTTTGATGGTACCCAGTTCCGGAACCCGGGGACATGTCTTCAAGCTAGCCCACCAGCCCAGTCGGTTGAACTGCCGTAAATTTTTCTTTTCTGTCCGTACCCCTCGTTTTTGGAATGATCTACCAGTTTTTGTCGTAACCATCGCTCTCCATTTTAAAAAGCGACTTGACGCTTATCTCTATTTTTCTCAACAAGTTCAATGGATTTTCGCTTTTCCTTCTTCCCGATACTGCACCCATTTTCCTCTTCCTTTCCAGATACATATACGGAACCTCGCCGATTCATCTCCCCCTGTATTGACTGTTATGATATATAACCCCACCCTTACGGAACTTTGGCAAATGACGCCGAACCCGCTGAACTCCACCTAGAGAAGTTAAAACCCTTGCAATCGTGAGGTCGCAGGTTCGAGTCCCGGTGGCGAAATTATTTTCTGTAAATAATTCGTCATCGGATTTAAGACACATCATTTCTTCCAAATAGCGTTGTCTAACTTCTATATCCCTTATCTCAATTTCAATTTTGTCCAAAGCGACAGAAGTTCAAACAAACCACTGGCTGATAATTGTTAATAAAAATCTTTTTAGTATGCCTACTAACAAACTACAAGTAATAGCGGGTGCAGTGCTCAAGGAAAGTTCCAGCTCTGATGAGCTGGATCCATTTTTTGATACGTTTCCTAATGACACTCTCACTAATGACTCTCCCCACAGTTCCTTTTTTCAATCTCTGCAACCATTCGTGTACCGTTTCGCTGAACCAGCAGAGGCAAAACTCAACGAAATGGAAATGAAAAGAAAATCAAGGGAGCGGATAAAATGGGAGAGGGAGATTGCGTTGGAAGAAATCGAAATTAAGATAAGAGAGATAAAATTTAGAAAATCCTATTTTGAAAAAATGATGTGTGTCCAAACCGATGACGAATAACTTTCAGAAAATAATTCCGCCACCGTGACTCGAACCCGCGACCTCAGGACACTTGGGCGAAGCACATGACCAATACACCACTAGGTCACTGACGCATTGTCTAAATTAAAAGTAGTTAGATAGACTTTTTATTTCAATGCTACACCCCTTTTCAGCCTAGCCAAAATTGGTAGTGGAGATAACGTATACCCCTTATCACAGCCGCTAAAATACCACAGCAACCGGCGATACTTTGCATAAATACCGTAGTGAGATTTATGCATACCTGAGCAGCTAGGGTGAGCCCAACGCTTGCAAGCTGTGTACTCAATTTCCTTGGCCACCAATCTGCCACATTTGCCGTTGAGGAATTTTGTCCTCATATCTAACAGTGAAAAGTATGAGTAATGATAAATCTCCCGAAAAATAAATGCTGATTTTACCACTAGCGTAATTGACCAGCAAAAAATATTAATAATATAGTAATACAGTTATTCTTTCTTTCAGTAAATTCAAGGAATAGCGAAAATTCTTAATGATATTTTAATGGAGCGTGGAAATTAAAACCACGTTGAACGTGCCGCGCAGAAGACAGTAAGTGGCTAACGAGCCAATCGAAAGTCCAGAATTTCTTCCGTGGAAAGCCGCAGATAAGCACCCACAACTGCCAAGACGTTTTTTCTTTTTGCTTAAAATCTTCGACGACACCAAGAAAATATCCGGATTGTATTTAAGGACCACCGCGTTATAAACGATGCTGGAAAAAGAAAAAGCAGTTTCTCTTCACCAGTACGGCGAGAAGTCAGCTAAAGAAGAATCGTGTTTGGAAAACAGAAAACTCTATCGTTTAATTTTTAATGGATAACGCTAAAAGATGATCTACTTAAGCTGTTATAGCAATAATGGAGAGAATTCAGGAAATTACTTAACCCAGTTGCGATTAAAACCCTACTTGAAAATCGAGACGGAACTGCAGGATATGAGTTCTTTTGAAACAATGTTCCAGAAGTTAACCACCCCAAGGCAGAAAGAGTGTTTCCTGGAGTCGAGCCGACATCTCTTCTTAGTAAGTTTAGTTGAATGAACCGGTTCCCAGCTTTGTATTATAACGAACGTCTTCAATGCACAACTGTACCTGACACAAGGTTTGAGCTAGAGGACACCATGTGGTGTAGCCTTCGCTTGAAAACAGGAGAGAACTGTATACTTGGTGTGATCTACCGCTCGCCCAACTCTTCCGATGCCCACAATGAAACGTTGTTACAAATGATGCGCAACGCTGGAAATCTTAGAGGATGCCAACTGTTAATAATGGGTGATTTTAACCTCCCACATCTCTACACCAAAAGTGTGCATACTCAGCAATCCTTGAGTACAAATTCCGTGAGATTATCACTTTCACTCCCCTATACAACCATGTCCATTCATTCACTCGACAAAGGGGCCTCAATGAATCATCAATTCTAGATCTGGTTTTAACCTCCGAAGCAACAGCAGTGGAGTCAGTGCAGTATCATAGTCCTTTGGGGCTAAGTGACCATCTTGTGTTGTCCTTCGAATTCGTGTGCAACGCCAGAAGGGCGTCGGGCGACGTTAAGTTCATCAGGAGAGTCGATTACTTCGGCCTTCGCGGTGCCATTACGATTATGGAGGAAAACATCTCGATCTTACGAATGCAGATACTCATTGTTCTAGTCTGTTAAGTTATATCGGTACAAAACTAGACGACAATTCTACCTGTGTTCCCAAAAGGAAATCAAGAACATTTTGCTTCAAACTCCGAAGCCGCACTCGGAAGTGGATAGCCATGCGAAATTCCGCATGGGCTGCACACAAAATAATACGAACAGACGCATCCTGGGAACACTTTCGTAGTTTTCGTAACAAGGTGACGTCCCTAATTCGAGAAGACAAGCAATATCACCATTGGAAGCTGATCGACCAGATGGAACGACATCCTAAGTTGCTGTACACCATCGTAAACACCGCGACCAAGGTTAAGCCAGGTGTATTTCCTATCCAGACAGAGAACGGACTGACTGATAATGTCAAGGATACAGCTGATGCCCTAATATCATTTTATGCGCAAGTATTTTGTCCAAAGAACGTGTCAACGCTGACGTCTTTGCCGCACCTACTACAAGTCGAATGCCTTAGCAACATCGAGGTAAATCCTACGGTTGTGCGAAAGCATCTACGCCGGCTGAACGTTCGCAAATCACCAGGAGAGGATGGAATAACACCCGCTGTTCTGAAGTCATGCGAGCTGGAGCTTTGTGGCCCACTAAGTGGTCTATTCAGGCACTCATTGAATACGGGAACCGTACCAACTCAATGGAAAACCGGTGTTATCACACCAATCTACAAAGGGGGCAGTCGTTCTGATCCGGCGAATTACCGCCCCGTGACGCTTCTTTCAGCGGTTTCTAAAATTTTGGAACGCCTGGTGTGTGAACGACTTGTTGAACATCTCGAGAACCATCAGCTAATAACTTCACACAACACGGATTTAGGAAAACATATTCATGCCTGTCTAACTTGCTCACGACTCTAAATGACTGGACGCAAGCACTAGACCAAGGGGTTCCGTCCATGCCGGTTACTTAGATATATCTAAAGCATTCGACAGAGTGAATCACTCCTTACTGCTTCAGAAGCTGCAGAATGTTGGCGTCATCGGAAACCTACTAACATGGTTCACAAGTTACCTGTCTGGACGCAAAGTAAAAGTCAGAATAGATGGTGAAACTTCTCGAACAATTGAAGCCACGAGCGGAGTCCCTCAGGGTTCGGTTCTCGGTCCGATACTGTTTCTCATATTTATAAGCGATCTACCGAACTTACTCGCATGTAAGCTTGTTTTATTCACAGATGATGTAAAAATCTGGACGAAGGTCAACTCTATCGAGGACTGTCAAGTTCTGCAAGGAGATTTGAATAAGCTGCACCAGTGGTCAATCCAAAACAAACTGCCATTTAATTTCCGCAAGTGCAAAATGTTGCAAGTCGGAAAACCCTTTCCCTTACCTACACACTTGGCAGCCACCCGCTTGAATGGAGTACATCACAAAAAGATCTCGGAATCTTGGTGTCTGGCACTTTGAAGAACAGCCTACAGTGCGAAGCCGTCTACAAGCGTGCGTGCAGCTTGCTAGGTTTACTGAAACGCATTTTCGGACGTTTCCCACCACACTCACTCGCGAAATTACTAAACACTTACATACATCCTGTCGTTGACTACGCTGTACAAGCTTGGACGCCATGGATGGAAAAAAACATCTCGCTCCTCGAACGAATTTATCACAAGGCAACCAAAATGGTTACCGGATTGAATAATTTACCCTTTGAGCAGCGACTGACCAGACTTAGACTGTGCACCCTCGAGCGCAGGCGTATCCTACACGACCTCACTCTGACATATCGAATCATCTACGCGAAATCCCACCCTATCAAACACCTCTTCAAGTTTGTTCGGTTGTCCCCACACGCAGCCACCCTTTGACCCTTCAAATCCCACACTCACGATTGAATTGTCGTCGTCACTTCTTCGCTGTTCGTGTATGCTTCTTGTGGAATAGCTTGCCGACAGATATTGTTACCTCAGCGAACGAGCACATCTTTAAACAAAGGTTACGAAACCTTATGTTGAGAACTACTGCGTTGGCCCTTACCTATTGATGTCTATATTTTTAACGCACGGAACTACCGTCCATCCACAGATTCATTTCCCTCAGTCTGTGTTGAGGATTATTTTTGCTCCACCTATGAAGAACACGGATATGATCATACAAGTAACGATTTTTTTAATTTTTTATACGTGTATTCTATGGTACTGTACAGCAATTTGCTTTCTTAACCATAAATCTTGAATCTTCAATCTTGAATCATGTCATTTGCTGCTAGCTTAATTTCTAGAAAGCAGTGACTCTAGGAATCAAAACCTCACTAAAATTGCGCTTCGAATGAGTTTCTTTTTCCAGCATATTAGAGGCAGTATTGAGAAAAATAAGAACGTTACTTAGGCAGCATCTACCCTTAAGAAAACCACGATGAGTGGTCAAACCCTTGCTAGCCGCATCTCTTTCTATTTGCAACGCAGTCCAGCAGAAGCTCAGTTGAAGTAATCCACTCTCCAAACGCACTTCAAGTTCAATACAAAGATATGTGAACAAATCCGAGGAATGCCAATGGGATCGCCGATTTCCAGCTTAGTTGCTGAGGCAGTTATGTAAAGTTTGGAACGAATTGCCAATGATGCAACCAAAATTGAGGATCCGCTAAGTAGACAACACCTTCGTGATTATGAAAAGAACAGAACTGGTTGAATCACATCGACTGCACAATTATGCATTTACTGGAATCCAATTAACAAACGAAACTGAAGTTGACGGCTTTTTACCATTTCTGAATTTTCAAGTGAAGCGGACAAACATAGGAACGCTAAAGACATGCGTCTACCGGAAAAACATACACACGGATCAAATATTAAACTTCCACAGCAAGCACCCGAACACCCACAAACCCAGTTGCGTCAGAACCCTATTCAGAAGAGCGGCAACTTAGTGCAGTACAGATGAACTGAGAAGAAAAAGAAGAATATCTGTTCAAAGTTTTCCAGAAAAATGGATACCCAAGAAGCTTCATACTGCGCCACAGGTTCAAACCCCAAAATATAAACTCAGAAGGAAACTGAGCCAGACGCACTCTGCCGTATATTCAACATCTCTGTGAAATTGCAGTTCGGGTACTTCGGCCATTTGGAATCGACATCGCGCGTAAACCAGCAGCAACACTTCACAACTACTTCAACAACACGAAAGACAAAGTGGCAAAAGAAGAACAGTTGAATATCGTCTTCATGATTGCATGCAGAGATTGGGAAAAGAACTAGGTCGGACAAACAGGTCGCAAACTCAGCACAAGACTACATGAACACCAGTTGGACGTACGCAAACACGGCCAGAATTCACTGATCTCAATACATATTAATCAATTTGGGCATCAGTTCGACTGGGACCGCACAAGTATATTAGCCAGAGGAAACGACCGACGGGCGCGAGAATTTCTGGAAGCGTGGCACTCAACAACAAATTCAATTAACTAGCATCTCAACTGGCTGTAACAAACGTACCAATGAGAAACCGCTCACAGAGAAGGCATAACATGAACTCGGCCAATCCGCGGGAGTGCTGGTGAACGGCCAGATAATCGGTATAATAGCGAAAGAATTTCAACTACAAGACGCTTCGAAAGAAGTTTTGCTGATGATGTCATCTAGCCTGATGACGAAACGTCCAACAACAACTATGCAAGCTCGTAGAACACAAGTTGGACACCATCCACATCCTGAGCTACGAATATTTTCCTCTATATCTGAGGCAATATATTATCCACTAGTTGCTTGAACTGATTTTCAAATTGTGCTGTATTAGCTTCTTCCGAAACCGCATTTCAAAAGTTAACAATTCTTGTTAAGATCGTGAATCCTTGTGTTCGGCGTAGTGTTCTCCGCATATAAAGATTTATAGCATGGCCACGAATTCTTGAGCCCGCCACGAGATGGAAAACTCGCGCAGTTCTTCACCATATGCTCTCAGTAATATTAATAAGTCATCAACTGCACGATGGTCTCACTCATTCATTTAACTTGATAGATCATAAAAATTTGGTTCTAGATATCCTTGGGATGATAAGCATGATGGATAATGAATTAAATGATTCTACAACAAACACAAAATTTGTATATGCGTCAATTAATCGTCATGGGCACATTTGCCGTGAAATATTTCCGTTTCATAACATTAAGAACATAAACAGGAAGAGCAATTGATTGATTATTAGATTGAACCAAACTATTTTACCCTAATTTCACGAATTAAAAAAGGTTCGGTAAAAATAGGAAGATTGTATTTATTAATGTTGAGGTTCAATAGGTAGTGCTCATCAATGCTAGGGAGAATTGATGGGTTATTAATCAGTTTCAAGTTGCACATTGCAAAACATGGCTAGACGTCGATCACGCTTGCTCAATCACTTGGAACTTATGATTGGCATCCTAAACTGTGATGCTGAATATTCTCGTAGTATGTTCCATTTGTCCTTCTTCCGGATCTAAAGTAGAAGTTATAAAATCCAAATAAAGCTTCTTCACTAAAAGAATTATGGGTGACTTCTACTGACAAGAAAAGAGTAGTTAGTAGTGGACCGCCGCTACATCACTCGGGGGGGCAACTCCTAAAGTTTCAAATAAATGTTGATCTAACGCGCTTTTGAATAGCTGTTCAGATGACAGAATCAGGATTTTGTTCGGTAACGAGTTCCAAGTATTCAGCACCTGCGTGGATAGCGTGCTCGCAATACTCGGCTCAAAACTTCTAGGCTTTGGCAAATTGAGGTCATGTCAACGAGTCATCGATTCACCTACTAATCTGGTGAACCGGATGAACACGTCACCATATTGACCAAGAATGTTGCAGCAAGTCAGGGGTAGATCGAACCTTTCCATTCGAAGTTTTATAGGGTAAAGCTTATGTGAACTATCCGCCTACTCAAGATGGGGCACAAATTCAGCAGCCCTTTCTTTGTGCACACTGTACGAAATCACATTTGAATTTAGACTGGAGCACAAATGGTAGCCCATACATTAATAGAGGACGAAAGTGCGCCGAGAAGATCGTCTGAAACATAAGCAGGGAAATGACCGTGAATGAAGGATAAATGGCCCAAAACATTCTGGTAGCGTTGCGTATTATTCGACAAGTGTCGGCCTTCGACTTCAAGGAATCATTGACCAAAATCTCTAAGTCTTTTCGATTGTCGCCGTTCGGATAGACTTATTTCACAAAAAGAATTACCATGCGAGGTCACTTTAGTCTACGCTCACGATGACTGACTAGTCTTCGTTTATAGGCATCGACTAGCGATTTGTAGATTTGACTAAATCATAAACTGCTGGTGGCTGGAATCAAAATAAGCCTACAGATCCAGCTTTAGACGCTCGACGGTTTGTTTCACTCAGATCACTACGGACTTATCTTGGCTCATTTCAATCTCAAAGACATAGATTGACTCTTTCTCTCACATGTAGTCAACGAGTAATCCGACTATGTTCTCAAATGTATCCATAATCATGCGCTGCACCAGATTGTGTGTGATTATACGAGGTTTTGTCAAGGATGCACTCCATTCACTCTTGACTTGGTATTGTCGACCCAGCTAGAAGCTGTTAGGTATTAAAAGTACCAACTACTGCTCGGCAAAAGCGATAACGTAATGACAAGTTTCGAAGCAGTACTGCGTTTTCACAAAACTTACTTGAAACCTTTAAAGTCTTGAAGTGTTTAAGTGGCGTTATCATGAAGAACCTCTTTGCCTTAAGTCCCGAGCTGGGCACCCGTGGACATTCACTCAAACTTACTGAGGAGCGATGGAAACTAGACTCCCGGAAAAACATTTTCAGCCTCAGGGTGTCAAATTTCTGGAACCAGCTTCCAGAAGAACTTATATTCTGTAGTTCTGTTGCGAGTTTTAGCAATGGTTTGGACCGCATCTGGGGTAAGCTATTTTCTGAATTCTCACCCTAATTTCTAAGCAAGATTTAGGAGTTCACCATTTTCGGCGTTGTCTGGTAAGTAAGTAAATGCTGAAGTTCTGTTTTTTTAATACAATTGTTCTTTAGTTGATCTCTCACCGTAATAATGAAGAGAAATTTATTTTTATTTTCCAGCATCGTTCATCAAGAGGTGCTTCCTAAATACAACCCGGATAACCCTTGGCGTCGCGATCGTCGAGGATATCCAAATCACAATTAAAAAACGTTTTGGCAGTAGTGGTTGTTTCTCTGCAGCTTTCCACCGAAAGAAATTCTGGACGCTCGATTGGCTCGTTAGCTACTTACTGTCATGTGCAACTGTATGGAACTGAACTGAATTGATTGTGATACTGGCGCCCGGTTCGAAGTTTGTTTCCACGCTGCTAAATTTTTCGAAATTTATTGAATTTCTGATTCATCGATTACATTTGCAAAATGGTTTAACATTCTTTTCTTTTCCTTTACTCTAGCTGCAACAAAAAATTTTCCAAAGGAATAGAGTGTGACATGTGCCTGCATTGGGCCCAACCCAAATGCTCTGGACTGTCGTCAGCTCAATTTAAGGTTTATGCGGCCCATCGATGGCTTACAATGCTATGCGCTGTCTGCATGAAGTCCGTGGAAACTTTGATTGAGGAGCATAAGCGTCATGAGGAACGTAAGCTTTCGCCTACACGTCCGTCTCCGAAGCCCAAATATTTTGCCGAAGTAGCTAGTTCAGTGGACCCGTCTACCTCCAGCCAGCATACCACTCCATTGAGACCACAGAAGGCGAAACAATCGCCATCCTCCTGTCCCTAAAGGCTTCCTGGAAGCAAGTTAAAGCTTTTCGAGGTGTTCACACTAGCCCGACTAAGGATGTTCGCGCTCTTGCCTGGGAAGTCCACAATTAAGGAAAAGTAGTTGCTGAGCTGCAAGCCAGAAACCAAGCTAGCTCAACACGGGCCAAAAATGTCCTAATCTCAACGCAGGTTGAGCCTTTCTCCCGAGAAACAAAGGATCGTAAGGAAAGTGATCGGAGAAAGGTTATCGACCTACTCCGTGCTTCAGGCATGTGACCGACTACTCCGTTGAAGCGAGTTCATCGGGTCGGCAAATGGAGGGGTGGTCTAAACGACGCATCTACTAGATCACTGCGACCAATTGTAGTCGAATTCACAAAACAGTACGATCGCGACTACTTTCTTTGGAAAGCAGAGAAAC
>JACCGJ010008352.1:0-21377 GCA_013407085.1 Atriophallophorus winterbourni | reverse complement strand
TTCAAACATGCGAGTATTGACTAATTTGACCCATTCTCTGTAAAACGTGGAATGAGTACAGAGAAACGATACGTTTGCTTATTTAGTTTCTTGCAAGCCAGAGCAGTGCATTTACAGTTGACGCATTTGTTATCAACGGAATCATTTATTGTGGTATTGATAATGCTTATTATTTCATTGTGCGCACGCTATACATATTTTTGTATTGTTATTATGTGGAGGAATTAATCTATTGCTGAAAATTCGTGAACACGAATAAAGTCATTCTTTTTCTTCTTCTTCTTCTTCTATTGCTCTACGGGGATTGGTGGGGCTACCTTTTTCTGTTGCTCAAAAATATCTTCGAGAATGGAAGCAAACATCTCAATTAGCGGACATGTTTTGTCGTAGATGATAACAAGAAAATTTTTCTACACTCCATACCCGCCAAAAGTGGTTTCGAAGGCACCGAAACTCGAGGGTTTGGGATTAAGTTCTCGTAGTAATCGACGCAAAATATTCTTAATCCTGGCCTATGGGTAGAGTAACCGAATAATTCACCTCCAAAGATAGTTTAGTATAGCTGGTTGGAGTACAATCGAGAGGGTTAGTAATTCAGTTGGATATACATCAACTTTGTTTTCAGTTGGCACATTTAAATATAAAGGATGAAAACACAATGATAACATTTAGAGTTGGTGCTGTACGCGAAAATATTTTTTTAATTAAAGGGATGAGGCCAGCCATATTGCTTGTGGTAAGATATAAAAAACTTATAGCATCTAAATGGCTGTAAATAGCGGTGGAATGTTTCACTGGTGGGAGAAATGGAGAAGTCTTGTACAGTATGACCTAATTTCACTTTGTTCCCTAAATGTAACGTCTGACTGCTTGTCCACATTTTGAAATTACAAATTCAGCGATTGCGTAAAGAACAAATGTAGGATAGCAGAGCGCGTGCATTGTCAGCTTTCGTAAAATACTGCGCTCATATCGGTGTAGCGTTGTGAGGTGAACAAATAAATTGATTTTACTGACATCCGAATGCTTAAAAATGATTGTATTTTCGTACACTTTTAATATTTCGTTTTAGTAAACTAAGTGATTTCATTAGTTTTCGAGCTTATTTTCATGTTATTAATATTTGGCTGTTTTCACGCTTTTTAAAGATGCGTTTCCGTTTTGTCATCGTAACTAATGAGCATTATTTTTGTTGGATTCATTCTGCAGCTGGAGTATAGAGGTATGTTATTTTTATTGCATATTTATTTTGTAAAGACGGTACCGTATGCGTCTTACGTATTGTCCTGTCAATATTAAGGTGAGCTTGGACGCGTAATTCAACCGTTTTATATCGGTGTTCATATCATTTCTGAAATATTTGACTTTGGATGTGATTAACTCTAGACCGATTTATCGGTAACATTCATTTTTCTCATTTTAATCACCAGGGCGCTAACGGTATCCGGATGAGAACTTTTAGGAAGAAATTCTCGCCAATAGACGATGGTCTACGCCCGAAATACCCATGGATCTCCAGAGTCTCCGAAGTGGAGCACACGAAATGATGCAGTATCTTTATCACAGACACCGTTTATTAGATGGAATTTTTACTTGTTCGAAGGCAGGTAATTCTACGTCGATCAATTGTATTGAAAATAGGCCTCACTTTTTTAAAATCCGTTATGCCGCCCTACGTTGATCATACCTCGAATTGACACAGTCTGAAAATTTCTCTGTGACTGTTATACATAACGTACGTCTAACGCACAGTCACCAAATTCACTGCTTGTATTTATGCCTAAGATGTTGTTTGCCAGATAAACTAGAATTCGGCAAAACCAAGTTCGAACATTTATTGCAAATTGTTATCATCCGCTCATACAGTAGCTTCTGGTATCCACCTATTACATGGTATCGAAAAAGAACCCTGGATACAGGTGATCTTGCGGCAAATGTAGCGCTCACATCCGCGTGAGCTTCCTGAAAAGGTATTCCATACAGCATCTCGAAGATTATACGCTGGACGTACACGTCAAGTCACATTTTAAATAACGTGATCTTGTTAGATCCTTTTATCAAATACCACTTGCTGAAGACTAAATTCCCAAGACAACCAAAACAACCCCATTCGGCATGTTCAAATTTATTCGAATGGCATCACATTAGGAATACTACACAGGATTTTCATCTTTTTATCGAAGAATGTTTTGGTAGAATGCCCTTAGGCTAAGCCTATATCGACGACCTTATTATAGCCAATTGCAGAGAGAATGAGCATATCCAAATTTGCAACTGGTGTTTCGTCGGTTTTAGCAATAGCACTTAGAAACGAACCCTTGCAAATGCCAATCAAACGCCTCCAGGTCAGAAAAATCGGTTAATATAGTTGACCACCAGTTGATCTGAGAGAATTTACGCTCACCAAGTTTATTGGAAAAGTCGATATTCGATTGAAAAGTTGCGTCTTTTTTGAGTTCATATAATGAATACCACCGTTTCATCCTAAACTGTGGTGAAATACTTTAGCCACTGACCGACAAGCTACGTCAAAAATAGCGGATCCTTAAGCTCAGCCTTAGAATGTTATCTGCTCTGAAGAAAATGAGAACCTTCTTCTTGAGAGATTAAGAGCTTTTGCAAATAAAGTCTACAACAGAAAGACCAGCAATATTTCAACTGATGCCACTCTAACTACCGGTGTTGCCATTTGAAACAAGTTGATCATTGTCGATTGAAGTCATTGTGTATTTTTTTGAAACGGTTAGATGGAAAACAAATAATTCAGCAATATTTTAGATGGCCGACGTTTCATCGTGTTCACTTAATGTAAACCATTGACTTTTTCACGCTACCCGCCATTGTTTTCTAACAACCCATGAAAAATGAGCTAACTCGTTATCGTGTATCCCCATAACTTCATCTACTTATTGTGCTCATTTCCGGCCACGCTCAACCTGCCACGTGTAATTTCAGTACCGGTATTCCCAATCATTTTGTTCTCTTTTTTCGTTCCACAAAGTGTTTCTTCTATCCAACAGTAGCGTTGTCACAACACAGTATATGATTTTACAAACGCTCCTCTACCTAAACCTCTCATAGTACACGGAGTACTAAAATGGGGTCATATTTGACCCCAATCGTTTTTTTGTATTTAAACATGTTATTAAGGTTCTGCAATGGAATGAAATGAATAAAAACTATATTCTAGAGACTTTAAAGCTTTATTTTCAAATATTCATCAACTAAAATCCATATTTATGGAAAGAAAAACAAAATTTAATAAAAGATAAACTGATGGGTACAAATAATTAAGCATGACAGTTTACACAATTTGTTACATTGGATTCTGTATGTTCAGGGCAAATGAATGCAGAGCATAACGAACATTTAACACTATATTTGGTGTCTTTCGTCCTTGGGCAGAATGCACAGCGATTTCTTTTCCCTTTTCCTAAATTAGCTGGTATTGGTGGTGGAACCTGTTGTGGTAGAGGGCCTATAACTGATGCCATAGCTGCTTGAACTGACAATGGTATTCCTGTTCTTGGAGGATTTGCCCTCGCTTTGATTGCAGGTTTCACGAGTTCCAAACCCAAATTCTTGAGGAAATTAAGTCTTGTCAGTGATGTATTTGGATATTTCTTTTGGTAAAGCACATAAGCATTCAAAGCACAAACATTGATAATATGGGTGAGAAGAACAAACGGCCATCTTTTCGAAATTCTGTGACAACGAAATTCTTTGAGCATCTTGTCAGCACTATCAACAGCACCTTGTTGTAATGTAATATAATATCTGGCTCAGCATGTTCTTCAGTGCTAACAGCCTGATCGTTATGTTGACTAGATAACAAAATAACAGATTTGTTTTTGCGAGGAACATATGACACCATCATTGCATCTCTTGAAAACAAAAACAAGCTTGAATTTACCTCGCGTGATTTGGAAGGCAGCATGATTCTTGGTACTTCCTTTCGAATTTGTCTTACTGTACCAAGCAAAGTTTTGTTTTGTTTCGCTAGCTCCTGAGCAAGTTCGAGCGAAGTAAAAAATTATCACAAGTTACCCCGTAACCTTGACCTAGACCTTTTAATAAATCTAACACAACACGCTGTATTTGCTTTTTTTCAGGAGCAGAGGAAATTTGGCAGGTATATACTTGTGAATTCCAAACATATCCTGACGGACTTTCGCAATTAGCCCAAATCTTGATACCATAACAATCTGGTTTACTTTTCATATACACTCGGAATGGGCATCTTCCTCGAAAACCAACCAACTGTTCATCAACACACAATTGTGATTCGAGCACCAGACACTATTGACAATTTTCATCTGAGTCTTCTTCATAAGTAGAAGAGGAAGAATCATCTTCATTAGGCAAGATATTGTCTTCTATTTCTGAATTTTCATCATGAATAAGTTCTTCTTCACTATCAACCTCCGAATCGGATTTATATAAAGTTTCTTGTATTTGTTCATCACTAAGATATATACCAGACATAACTGGGTATTATTATCTGAAAAAAATTATAAAAATTAAAAATTTCTGTAATAAATAAATTTTTAGGACAATATTTGACATCAACACATTCTCCTGAAATGGGGTCAAAAATGACCCCACACACTTAAAAACGTCATAAGTAGTAAAATAAAACAAGTATCCAATTGGTACTGCTTGTCAATGTTTTACACATAATTTTAGGAAGGAAATGATAATTTTGGATAAATTTAACCATTAGCTTAGCAGTTATTGCAAAATTACATTCTCTGGTGTCATTTCTGACCCCATTTCAGGTCCAGGAAGGTTAACACGCCTTTTGGATTGTATCGTTATAAGTTTCTTCCGTTTGGCCAATCTGTTTCACCAGCTGTATTTCAAGATGTGATGAACAATATTGTTGATCGTCTCCCTGGTGTCGAAGTCTATCAAGACGATATTATTATTCATGCATCTGATAATCGTGTTCACGATCAACGTTTGTTAGCTTTACTCTCTCGTTTCAAACATTATAACGTGAAATTAATCCGGATGAATGCCTCATTTCTGTTGATGGAATTTATTGTCTCGGATACCGTCCATCGTCTAATGGACTCCGTTCAGACCAGAATCGTCTTAAACCTCTGGTGGAAATGAAATCGCCAAAACGCGTATGTCAGGTTTTTGTTGGCCCTGTGGATACTTTGTTTTTGAAAAACTTTAGATGCGGCTTCAGTAGCCTAACTGGAATTGCGTGAGTTATCTGGAGGTGTGACCACCAGATCCCTTGGTATGACTTTGTCCTGTTGACATCTCAGGTTAAAGACGCGATGATTCGTCCATCTGGCTTCTACTTTAGCTGAGACCGCGTTGAAAACCACAAATGCTCCCGCGATTTATTACTTTAAAGTGTTCATGCCAAAGGCTTTAGTGGAACGTATTTAGTCGACCCAGGAATAAAAACATTGGGCGAAATTTTGAAATATGTGAATATGTGAACCACTCCTCTCATGGTTGTGCGACTACTTGTCAGATCGCCACGCCCGTGTTAAAGTGAACGGAGTGGTATCACAAAAAATCAAAATCACCAGCGGAGTCCCAAAAGGATTTGTGCTAAGCCCGCTTCTATTTCTATTATACATAAACAATTTATCATTCCCCTTATATCATCCAAAATGGTCCTGCTTGCGGATGATATGAAAATTTGGACGCAAATCAGTTCAGCAGATGATTGCGAGAAACCGCAAACTGATTTGGACAACGTGTCAAATTGGGCGGCCATGAATGATATGACATTCAAAATACGCATATCAAGATTCTGCACCATAGCAAGAATGTTCCTCGGACATATCGATTGGGAACTGAAAACTTGACATGGAGCTCTCTAGAAAAAGATCCTAGATTATGAATTAGTGGAAACCTGAAGAGCACGGTACACTGCGAGAATATATATCGACAGACCAAAAGATTGTTAGGTATATTTCGAAGAATATTTGGAAGATTCTTGCTGTCAACGTTTCCAAGGATAATGAACGTCTACCTTAGTCCAACGATGGAGTATGCGATAGGTGTCTAGCCTACTTGACCGCAAAGAGATATTGTTCTCGTTGATACAATCTATAACAGAGAAACAAAGTTAGTGATGGGTATTCGCAAATGTTCCGTTTACCGAAAGACTGTGATGCTGGGTCTATGTGATTTTATCAAAGAGAGATACGATGCGGGATATTATTATAAAACTATAAAATGTGTCTACCGAAATGTCTTCCACTAAAAACCAATTGCTATGTGTGTGATGGAAAAGTGACACGCGGACATGCCTTCTCCTTTTACGTCCCATGATCCCGTATTGCTTGTCGGTGCCATTTTTCCGCCGTACGTGCTATATTTCTTTCGAATTCCTTACCCAAACAGGTGGTAGACTCTCTTTGCGTGGCGATGATAAAGCGATATTGGACTTACACATGTAAAAGAACATCGTTCGATAGCCTTACATTTGATATTCTCTATTCCTTTTATACTATTATATTTTTCACATGTTCATTCATACCTGTTGTGTTGTAAGGTATTGATATTTTAACGATAAATCCTTGAATCCTTAAAAGAATCTATTTTCCTATTTTAAATGGATCAAAATTTTACAATGCAACATCCCCAGTGAGCACCCATAGTTGATTTCGGTAAAAAATTCCATTCAGTGAGTGACAATAGCAAATTGACGCATTTTATAGAATAGTAGTGCTACTGAATAGTTGAAATTATGCAGAGCATTATATTACTTATTATCTTTTATCTATGCATTGGCGTTTGACACAAAACATACATCCTTGTTGTGTCTGAAAATATGCCGAAGTATACCTAGCATGCGGCTAGCTCGTTTGTACACTGCTACGCATTGCAAGCTATTCTTAAGACTTCCACTAAACCATACTCTGAGGTCTTTCTCTTTGGTTGTCAATTCTAGTTGTTTTGATCCAAGTTTGTATTAGAGTAAAAAATCTTTGCCTAATTGCAACACTGGGTTGTACACCCGAGGCTGTGGGAATCTAGCGCAAGGCAAAACGAAACTTTGAATCACGGTTGGCATGCAATATGTAGCAGTGCCCAATGCGTTACTATAGATTTGCTCAATCCAAATGCAAAACGCGCGATTTGATTGGCAAATTTCAGCAGGAAAACGGGCCCCAAATAGTCTGAGATTCAGAAAAGGCTGCGGCCATTCTCAAGCCTTTCCAGTTTGCTCAGAGGCTTGATCGCCAAATAGATCCGCTTAACATGCCAGTTATCAAATGTCCTGATATCGTTACTCCACTCAAAGAGTTATCCTTCAATGATGATGAAGTTAAACTTGCTATTGCAGCAACTAACCCCCATAAATCTGCTGGCCCAAACGACATTCACCATTAAATTATAAAGAACCTGGCCCCAATAGTAACAGAACCTGTGGGTCCTCTTTTTGACGCTTCCTTGCAACATGGATATATTCCGAGTATTTGGAAGCTGACTGATGTGATTCCAATACACAAACGTGTAAGTCTATCCTCAGTTTGTAAGTACGGACCTGTAGGTTTTACTAGCATCTTTTGTAAAATCATGGATAAACTTATAAATGATAGGATCTGTCGCCATTAGTTGATTGCTGCTTGCTGAACTCTGTTCATTCAAGGTCCTTGAAAGAAAGTGGTTGGCCTAACAAACTTTTATGTTTTTTAACGAGGTCACCAAAAGGGTGGATAAAGGCCAACAAGTGAAGTTTTAACTTGGGCTTGTGCAAGGCATTTGTTCGGTAAACCACAGATTGCTTGCAACCAAACTTATTTATTTGGGTATCGTGGGTCTTATGAAGAGAAATGGGCTAATAGGCTGCTCAAACATAGATTCTTTCGCGGCCAGGAAGCAGTATGTATTACTCAGACGTAAAGTTGTAGTGGGTCCCAACATGGTTCCGTAATCGAAACGTAATTTTTCGTAGTTTCATCGATGATTTGGCAGTGTCGCTTAAGTGTCCCAGCTATATTTTTGCGAATCATGTCAAGTCTATGGGATCATTAAATAAACAGGATCTTCTTGACGATATCGAAAAGTTCATCAAGTGCTCTGCTACATGAGATCTACGAGTTAAATTCACTAAAATCTATCACTTGTCTAAATTCATTAAGATGCTGGAGGTTGCTGGACTAGATGGTATAATTGAGATAAATGGGCTGTCGAAATTTCGTGACTTATGTATAGGGGTTTCAGCTGATTTTAAATGAGCTGATCAATGTGTAGCAGCTAGACAACGCGCTAGGAGCGAGCTTTCACTTTTTCGATCAGTTCCATCCTGCTTGTCCCCGGAGGTTTTCATTACAATAAACAAAGCGGTCGTTAGACCACATCTCGAGTATTGCGTTCAAGTATGGTCACCTTATTTGGAAAAAGAAGGGACTGAACTCTGTGTGGCCTTCTTCATTTTCTGATTTTTATCCGTAATTGAATAGTGGTATGATCCTAGTGTTGTCATTGGAAAAACATTAATGTTTCTCCTAACCTATTTGTGAGAGGAGTTTTTCTGGTGCATTCCAGAAAATCTTTGTGAAATTTTTGTTTGAAGTGGTGGACTCTCTTCTGTGGCATACCACTGAAATAAATCTGGGCGCTTGGTTGGCTGGTTAGCCCCTTATTGTCCTCTGCAAACTGAACTGGACTGGACAAGTTCCACCCTACTGAATATTGTACACCCAAGAATACTGGCACTCAAATCTTGAATATGCGGTATGGGGTATCTATCGGGTACGGTCGCCTTGTTCAGCCTACGGTAATCACCACACGGGCTATGCTTCGTGGCCATGTACAGAAGATAGGACCAAGGGTGATGAAATGGTCGTAAAATGCCTAATTCTAGCATGTGCTGGAATTTCTAGCTCCCGATCTGCAAATTCTCTGGCGGTAAGCGCCTTGGTAGTCCATAAACCGGGGGACCAATGGAGGTGATATAGTTTTCTACTGGTATATTGACTGCTAGTTGTGCAGTAGATGATGATTAGATCGAGTTCGGATATTTCGCGAACAACTTTGCACAGCATGGCTTTTCTTCGCCAAAACTCAAAACCGAAAAATACTTGTTTCTCTGCTCTGAGTACCAAGAACTTCTAGCAGCAAACTAACTGTTGCGAGCGCCAAGTATACACAAAAAGGCCCAACGGGTGTAAAAAATCAGCACCTTGCATTGCAAATGTAACCAAATATATTCTGAAACTCTAGCAAAATTGAAGTTGCAAACCTAAATCATGGGTCAAGGAACGTTGACCGCATGGTGTTATAACCGATCTTTTGCTGCCCTTAGGTGTTGGCTTATGAAAAATGTAAGGTTTTGAACCTCATTGCTTGAAGCTGCAACATCAGCCAATAATTCTGCATTTCAATCTTTCTTTTGGTTAACCAATGCGCGTGATCGTTCTGTGGTCACTTTGGAAATATTTGTTTCTGCTACCAGAGAACTGACGCGTTTTGCGATGCTGTTCAGATACTTAAGTAACTTTCGAAGAAACCAATATGGTTTGCACTTGTGGAGGCGCTGGAGCCATAGTTTATTTAATACAGAATTTTTCGTGTGCGATTTCCCTAACATGTGTGCATGTATGTGCATTAGTATGGTAATCGGGTTTTGCGATCAACTTCCAAATAACCCGAGAGCTGCTGTAGCCTAGATCGTTCAGACGGGACCGTGTGGGAAATCATGGCCTGCTGGGCGCTACTGTAACGGTCACCTTCGGCTAAGCCAGGAAGCCTGTATTAACACATGATATGGTAGTTTCTGCGTTAATTGCGAAAACATGACTGAGTCATCAACGATATGTTTGGCACAGAAATCAGTTTCTAAAAAAACAATAGTCAGGGTTCTGTAGAATGAAACGGGGTAATGTGATAACCGTCGATGCCAGTATACGCCGATTAGTAGTGCCCATGCTGAACAGGATAAGTCAAAATAATTTCCAACGATGCAACAATGCTCGATAATACGACACACATAATTATTTGAAAAAAATGTCGATTTAAATCGGGAAAATTGGCGTATCGCAAAAATACCCGTCCCACGAAGGTAGGATGAATCACAACGGACGGCGAAGATTGCATCGCGGTTGCCCAAACGTGTACAGCTTTACAGAAGAGCAGTTACGTAGCATGTGTGTACGGAAAAAGTGTCAAGGTCAATGTTTTTATGTACAATAAAACACAGTTGTTAAACAATTGGTCCCTTAGTATTTACCTTTGAGATTATCTCATTCATATCCATGTGAACAAAACTGGCCTATAGATGATACCACCATGCCGCACCGAAATTTCTACGAAAACCCGTGAGAAATACGCCTTCCATTCAAAACAGACTTATATTTCGAACAATCACAACTGAAACTTTTGAATACCCATCCCCATCGCAATTTCCCTATCTCCGATTATCACATCCATCAGACTGTAATATTCTTCGGAGCATTTATTTTTCTTCATCCCATTATTTTATTCAGTACAATAACAGCGTACATACTAAATTTCTGTAACAAATGATTATTTGCAGTTAACCTTTTATTAGTTTTAAGATCGTAAAATTGCCCCTACACACTTGAATTTGTGAATTTACTAACGAACCATTTATTACTACCATCGGAATTGTAAGCACCAATTGTGCCGAAGTATATAAGTGATATATGTATCAATAATAAAATAGTGCATCACCACCAACGCAGGATGAATTTAAACAACTCATCAAGAGCTGACGGAATCACACATGCAATCCTAAAGTTTTACGAAAATCAATTGTGTAAACCACTTTGTGATTTTGCTTAATCACTATTTTCGGGAGGGTTTAGAACCGGTTGACTGGAAGGGAGGAATCGGAACACCGATCTACAAAGGTGGCACTCTTTCAGACCCAGCAAATTACCGACCTGATACGCTCATTTTAGTGAACTCAAAAGTTATGGAGCGAATTGTGTGCGAAAGAATTGTGAGTCATCTCCATACACAAAATTTGTCGTCCAAAGAGTAACATAGATTTCAGAAGTCTCGTTCATGCATGACTAACCTACTGGAGAAAATGAACCACCGGACGCAGCTAGTTTAAGGGGGTGGTTGCTAGCATGCATTTTACTTAGATATATCGAAGGCGTGTGAGCGCATGGACCATTCTATACTTCGGAACAAGCTGCCGGAGTTTAGTGTTATTGGTTGTGTTGTAACCTGACTGATAAGATACATTCATGGTCTCATGGCAGCTGTACGTATGCTTAGTGTGATTTCCATGGACATGGAAACCACTATCGATATCGCGCAGGTTTCGGTTCTTGGTCCGATTTACGTTTTGGTCAATATCAATGACCTTTCGAAACTTGTCAGAGCCAAAATGGTTCTTTTTGCGGATGATGCTAAACTTTGGAATCGAATCACGTCAAGCGTTAACTATTTGCGCTTACAAAGCTATTTGAATATATTGAACAACTTGCATTCAAGTTCGAAAAGTGCAAGATGTTGCAAATGTGAAAATATTTCCCGTTTCCTCACAACTTTGAACCGTTACAACTAGAATGGGTGACAGAAGGGAAGGAATTCGGCGTATTGATTACTGTGAAGTCTGATGAATACCATGTAATGCGAAGTCATGTACAACTGAGCTAGCCGCATTCTTGGTATGCTCCGATCTATTTTTGTACATTTTCCCTTTAAAAATTCATCCTGCTCATAAATACGTTTAATAAAGTAGTAAGTGATAACTCAGTGCAAGCTCGGATACCATGGATACCAAAAATGCATCGAAATGTTCCAAAGGATTTATTACGGAGCAACTAAAATGGTTAGCTGTCTCCGTAACCTCCCATATAAGAATCGATTTCTGCATCCTAATTTGGATACACTAGCTTGCATACGGGTTCGATTATATTTAAACCTAAATTATAAAATAATGGATTCAAGAATGCATTCTCTGATGCATCTATTTCGCTTCCGGTCAAGTCATACCACACGAACTCACACCATTGCATTTGGTATTTACCGGGACTGCAGTCGGTTTTTCGATTGGATGCGCGTTTCTTTCTTATGGAACTCATTACCGTAATATGTTGTACAATCATCTCGTGAAATCATTTTTAGGAAAAACTGGATATATTTATGCGTAGAAATTCCACCCTACAGTTTATATACTTGATTGAGCATCTTCACACAACATTTATCTTTATGAATATTTTTGCCATCTTTCCGAGAAAATAAATGATAAGTTTTCTAGATACAAAAACTTCGATCATCCTAATGCCTCAATTTTTTGTATATATTCATTGTCCTTTTACAAATAACTTGTGTTATATAGCTACAAGATTTTTATACCATAAACACTTGAAGCTTGAAATCATAACGTTTCCTGATGTTCGTAAATGACCAATCTATGAATCCAGAAGCGATTAGTACGATCATTAAAATATGCCACCAGTTACGTTGTTCGTTAACCGGGCCCTCGGTAATGTAAATATTTCTACGACAAGCCATCGTCTACATCCGTTACGATTCAATCCTCACAAGTGTCAAAACTGTCATCGTCCTACAGGATTTGTAGAGCTCGGTACCGCACATAGAATTCCCTCAGAGAAGAAATCTTCCCATCGCACGTCCGACTGTTGAACCGCGGAAATGTTTTCTAGTCTACATCCAGCAAAAATGATATACTGGGCAATCTCAAACACAGGATCCTTATAAATAGGAACAACAGGCAGAAACATGCCTGGAGTTTCTATCTTCGTGTCGACTTCAAAACTGTACACATTCTAGACCACATATCTAAAAACACAGTCAAAGTAAATGCTCAAAACCAAACAGATGACCAAAGCCCAGCAATCTAGACTATGAAATCTTGAATGTTGAATCTGCAAGGTCTCAAAAAAAGATATCGTTATTGTTGGCCTTGAAATAACGACCAGTCGGCATAGCTCCATTCCATGAAAGCGCTGTCTGTCGCATCAACAAATTTTAAAATCAGAACACAACCTTAACATAAACTCTGAAAAGCTATTTGATGCAGGATGACGCTTTGATCTCGTAAGATTCTGTGAGCTTATGACTGGACTTCTTGCAATGAGACAAATCTCGTTTAATCGTTGATAACAGACCCATTTTTCAGATTATTTTATCATCCCAGATTCATTCTGTTCCACAATAAACAAAATTCAGACAACCGGTATCACAACGGAGGATAGCGATAATGGGATCTCGCGTATACTTGCTTTCATCAATTCTGATAATACCAAGGTGGTCCAAACCAGCTCTTTTTTGTCAAAAGACGGCCAAGCCTCCCTTGACAATCACAAATAGCTTGGCTGACCAAAAAACCAACCATAACAAGTTCACATGAAGTTTGCTAGACTGCTCAACGGCGTTATGTAGTTGTTATCGATGACACCCGTTTAAAATGACAAAATGTCACTCAAATGAGCTCGCGGCAAACATCAATCTGCTAAAATCGAAATTTTAGCCTGACTGCTTTCTCAAGAACGATTGTTCCATACACTTCTTATGGCATTTAATGCTGAGGTTTTTTTAATTTAGCACAAGACTGTAAATGACTGATAATCATTTGAACGTCTAGAATTTCTGGCGATGGAAAGCTTCTAAGCGACGCTCAAAACCGCTCAATTGGTTTCTTTGTTTGTATGAATCCGCGTCGATGTCTTGAAAATTCCTCTTTCGGTCCAGCAAGATCAAACGAACTGGAGACATTTGTTCCCACCCTACACCCGTGTTCTTTATCAAGTTTTTTGTGTCATAGTTTTCCCGTGATATTTTTTGTTTGTTCTTTAAATTGAAAATAACATTTAAATTAAATGTTAAATCTGTGAGAGTTTTCTTTCCCGAACATTTTTCCTTTGTTTAACTGCACTTCGGCTTCCGCACATTTTGATTTGTCCGTTACCCGTGTTTACCATTATTGTAAAACGGTAATTTTTTGTGCTCTCAACTGAGTTGTTTGACTTCCGTTTATTGGACGTGTTGGGTTTGCATTGAAACCTGTATTCGATTACCGTTGAGTACATCGTAAATTGACGTATTGTTCTGATTTGGGATCGATTCGTAAACGCTCGTCACTCCCGGTAGAAGATTCTCGTGGCTCGTAGCAGGCAGCTAGTTTTCGTGAAAGAAACTATTCCCCAGTGACGGTTTGGTCGCTACAGTACTCAACGTCGAATTCGCTGACGTCGATATGCCTGTTACCCGCAGTTTTGTCGCAAAGATCAAATCTTCGCAACAGTTGGTCGATAATGGAACGGAAGACACCGCAGGTGAGCGCATTCATTGTTCTGTTGTGGGCTCTCGAGGTAGCCTAAGGAGTTCAAAGATAGAGTCAAATATCCTTGCTCGTAAGGCTAAAATGCGCCTTGAACTCATAAAACTGTCGCTCGAAACAATCAAAATGAAGCACAAACTGGAAGTGCTTGAGGCGGAACAGGAGGTTAAAATGGCTAAGATTGCTGCATCGGCAAGTCATCTTGCGCATCGTGAGCATCAAAAGGAAAAAGTAGCTGACTACCCTCGTTCGGAGGTAGAAGATTCTGTCTGTAATAAAAAGCCCGGCAGTGTACCGAGATCTGACCTTCCGAAGATAGAATTGATATCTTTTGATGGTTCAGCTAGCACCTACGGGAAATTTTGTCGTCAGTTCGAGACCTATGTGGAGTCTAGAACTCTTGATGACGGACAGAAATTCCTATGTTTGCTAAATCATTGCCGAGGTATAGCAAAAGAATCTATTGAAGAGTGTGTCATGCTGACACCTGAACGTGCGTATAGGCGGGCGAGATCAATCCTTGAGGACCTCTTCGGGCAATCGCATACAATAGCAAAACCTGTTAGTCTCGTCAATTGTCAAGAAATCGTTTCTACTGGTGTAATGTTGAAGGATATTGTCCTTTGTGTTGTCGATGGTGATCAGGAAGCTGAGTTACCTGACACTGAATTAGCTCAGTCGGATTTTGTGACAGAATTTTCCGACACTAATTCGGATCAGATGGAGACTAAGCCTGGCCCACCTGACACCAAATCAGCCCAAATGGAAAGTTAATCTGGTTCACATGACACTGAATTAGCTCAGTCGGATCTTGTGACTGAATTTTCCGAAACTAATTCGGATCAGATGGAGATTAAGCCTGGCCCACCTGACACCAAATCAGCCCACATGAAAAGTAGGCCTGGTTCACATGACACTGAATCAGCTTTAATTGGGGCAACGTATGGTCAGCACGACAATCCGTATGATTGGCGTAAACCTTTGGGTTGTATACCTGATGAACCATTTATGTTTGGGAACTCGGATACAATAATTTGTAATTTAGATTTGTTTAGATGGCGCAAAATGTTGCTGTTAGAGGATGCAATACATAAGGCTCGTTCGGGTAGGATATCATTCATGAGCTTATTGTAGGGCGCTGGCAGAACCGGAGGACGTGGTGGGTCTTTGTCTAGCAAACATTTCCCTATAAAAAGCCACAGGTGTCCAGTGATGGTGATGCGACGTGGCGTGTGTGACTCGCCACTAAATAAAGTCACTTGCTTTATTCTACTGTATCTGGGTGTCGGGCCCGGGGGCTGGTGCTTAAGGTGGGAGGCGGGTTTTCGGATCTGCTGACCCCAGAAGTACCACCAAGCATTCAGTCTGCCGGTTGCATGCGAAGACGAACGTTGATTACACTGAAGGCAAATGTTTTAGGTGGGAGGCGGGTCTTCGGGTCTGCCAACTCCAGAGATACCACCAAACATTTGATCGTCGAGTCGCTGTCATGGATCGCGCAAGTACACGGGTCGGGTAGCCAGGTAGAGGAGAGCCCCGCAGTTCATTGTTTGTGTCTCTACTTGCTTTTCAGATTTTGAGGAATTTTGGTGGGCGGTGTATGAATCCGCGTCGATGTCTTGAAAATTCCTCTTTCGGTCCAGCAAGATCAAACGAACTGGAGACATTTGTTCCCACCCTACACCCGTGTTTTTTATCAAGTTTTTTGTGTCATAGTTTTCCCGTGATATTTTTTGTTTGTTCTTTAAATTGAAAATAACATTTAAATTAAATGTTAAATCTGTGAGAGTTTTCTTTCCCGAACATTTTTCCTTTGTTTAACTGCACTTCGGTTTCCGCACATTTTTGATTTGTCCGTTACCCGTGTTTACCGTTATTGGAAAACGGTAATTTTTTGTGCTCTCAACTGAGCTGTTTAACTTCCGTTTATTGGACGTGTTGGGTTTGCATTGAAACCTGTATTCGATTACCGTTGAGTAAAGCGTTAATTGACGTATTGTTCTGATTTGGGATCGATTCGTAAACGCTCGTCACTCCCGGTAGAAGATTCTCGTGGCTCGTAGCAGGCAGCTAGTTTCCGTGGAAGAAACTATTTCCCAGTGACGATTTGGTAGCTACATTGTTCGTTGGTATCCTCGTCGTATGCGACAGAAGTTTATGAGTCATGATTTTTCCAGAACATCTATTGGTACTCAGGTTTTGTAGTTGCGACTGTAAGAAGGAAATATTTTCTTTTTACTAAAACGGTAAAAATTTAGCTAAAGGGAAAAATTGTGTTTACATTTAAATTTGCAGTTCTCCGTGCATTATCCTTTGTAATCAATCGTTATAAAAAGTATGTAGAATCGGAATTAAAAAAACATTTCCAAGCTAAGTTTATAGCTAGGCAACATACAAATACAGTGAAAACATTCTTGAAACAATTATCATATAAATTGGCATCCAAACCTCTTTCGAACGCAACTACCGATATGCAAGCGTTTATGTACATATGCAGCTTATTCCAGAAGCTTACAACTCTCACAATGAAGGAGCGTTGCTTGAGATTCATGCGATTGTGAATTTTCGTGTAGCACCTTGTATGACCGTTAGTTGAAGGGTTAATATCTCTACAACTGGTTTTGATAATTCTTGTCCTAATCCTAGACATTTCATAATTTTGAACGTTTCTCTCAGGTCCCTCATAAGGGAAGGGACATAATGTAATTAGACGTTCCTTGTAGGTTTCCTTTGACATAACTTCCACCGTTTTGCTAGCCAAACGTTGGACGGACTCTAGTAATATTATGTCATTTTGAAAGAATGTTCAGTTCAGTTCAGTTTGCACAGAACAGTATATGGCTAACGAGCCAATCGAGCGTCCAGAATTTCTTTCGATGGAAAGCTGCAGAGAAGCAACCACCACTGCCAAAGCGTTTTTTCTTATTGTGATTTGAATATCCTCGACGATTGCGCCGCCAAGGAATGAGCCAATGGAGCGTCCAGAATTTCCGTCTGTGGAAAGCTTCAAAGGAGCGCCCACCACTGCCATAGTTGGTTCATTTTTCTCTGGTATCCTCGTCGTATGCAAAGGTACGTCCGATGTTTTCCCAGCCATCCTTTGGTCCGAGAATTTTTAGCTGCGACGGAGAAAAACGGAAGGTCTTACAGGATTGCACGCAATATTCTGGATGAGGCTTGCATAGAAAACGATAAATACCCCCTGACTTCTAATATCAGAACAGTTTTAAGCTTAAAAAAGCACTGGTATTGTTCTTTTTGTAGCTGAGATCCATTGCACAGCCCATTTAAAGTCCGCTGTTACGACAATAAGAATGAATGCCAGATTGACTATATACTCTTACTTCGGACATGTAGAACGGCAATAATATATTATACATCGATGAATCAATTATATTGACATGTTGAATAAAAATTGAATAACTCTTGAAAAGCACGACATATATATCTATATTGACAGTAATAACAAGGTCCAGTGTGCTTCAAATGACAGGAAAAATCATGAACTGATGGTATAATCTTGCTGCGGACAGGCAGACATGCATCGTATATGGGAGCTATCTCATCCACTCTAAATTTCATTAGAGCAAGCTTTTCTCTGAGAAGTGCAAATTAAATCTGTTGCTCGCTTTTGTTATAACAAAATGATCAATTTAACCGGTTAGATTACAAAATATTAAAAGCTCAAATGCATTTTTAATGGCTGCAAATATTCAGTTTGAGACAAGCGGAGAATGTTGCGAAGAGACTGTTAATAATATACTTGCATGCACTATGTTTAATTGAAGCAATACATAACGGACCAACGTATTGTGGTGCTCACATCCCCATGTCTTACACACCACTACCGGTTTCTGGCTATTTGCCGTCATCAGACAGAGACACTAAGAACGGGTTCAGGGAGCCTAAATATATAAATAATGGTATTTTTAGACATTAAATGTGATACCTAATGTGATAATAATTGCGAAATAGAACTGCATTTATTCGGCGCGTTTTGTCGAACAACATCGGTATTAATTAGGCGATTTTTACATAAATGTACAATTACTTCGAGAAAAGCCTCTGCAACTTTTCCTATACTATCAAATTTCTCAAGCGATTTGGTTCTCGTAAATTCAACGATTTCTTGTGGCTTTTTCCCATGGTTAACATATGAAGCAACATTTTCAAGCCGCTGGAATCCTAATCTCACGTTTTTTCATCCGAGTACTAAACGTATGCGAAACAGTTTCCGAAGAACTAATATTGGCAATTTGAATAGGTGCGTTCAAACGTCTAGACAATCGGTGGCATGCACTCTTTCTTGAGCATTATCCAAAATAAACAGTTTATCACATTATTTGGATTTGAAAAGAAATTAACGAAATATAACTTTTCTGGTCAAGTATTTTCATTTTGAAGTAAACTGCTGTTCACTGTTTTTGAATCAATTGGACATGCAACACACATAATCCATCTTGTTATTCGGGGATGAGACAGCTCTGGTCATTCAATAACAGTTATATACGCCTGTGATTCCTATATAACAATCCTAGTAGTGGACGATGTATTAATCACATATGCGAAAGAATCTGACCACTCGTTCCGACTTGACCGTTTATTGCCGTATGATACTAATACTGATAATAAATGTATGATAAAACAATACCTGAATGCAAATCTTAATAATGTGGCTACAACGAAACAAAATGTTTAGATGAGTATCACATGTTGACCTCTCTCAAGTGCTTCAATCGCCTAAAATGGATAAAGTATTGTGGTGTTCACAACCTTCTCGGACAGAAATTCTGCAAGTCATATACGTGTTCTTCTTTATTCCAGTTCAGTTTGCACAGGACAGTATGTGGCTAACGAGCCAATCAAGCGTCCATAATTTCTTTCAGTGGAAAGCTGCAGAGAAATTCATTAATTCATTAAATTTCTGATTCATCGATTACATTAGCAAAATGATTCAAAATTCTTGTCTTTGCCTTTACTCTAGCTGCAACAAAAAGGTTTCCGAATGTATAGAGTGCGACGTGTGCCTGCGTTGGGCTCATCCTAAATGCTGTGGACTGTCGTCAGCATAATTTAAGGTTTATGCGGCCAATCGATGGCTTACATGGCTATGTGCTGACTGCATGAAGTCCGTGGAAACTTTGATTGAGGAGCGTAAGCGACTCGAGGAACGTAAGCGTTCTCCACGTTCATCTCCGAAACCCAAAACGTTTGCCGAAGTAGCTAGGTCAATGGTCCCGTCTACCTCCAGCCAGCACACCACTCCTTTGCGAACACAGAAGGCGAAATCATCGCCATTCTCCCGTCCTCCAAAGGCTCCATGGAAAAAGGTTAAGGAAAATAGTGGTGTTCTTATTAGCCCGACTAAGGACGTTCGCGCCCTAGCTCGGGAAGTCCACCATTTAGGAAAAGTGGTTGCTGAGCTTCAAGCCAGAAACCAAGTGAGCTCAACACGGGCTAAAAATGTCCTGATTTTAACGCAGGCTGAGCCTTTTATCCGAAAATCAAAGGCTCGTAAGGACAGCGATCGGAGAAAGGCCGATCGGCATGAGACCGACTACTCCGCTGAAGCGAATTCACAGGGTCGGGAAATGGAGGGGTGCCCCAAATGACGCATCTATCAGATCGCCGAGCGGCCAGTTGTAGTCGAATTCACAAAGCAATGTGATCGCGACTACTTCCTTTAGAAAGCAGAGAAACTTAGCTGCGTCGAGGGAAATGCATCGTGCAACCTGACACCCCGGCCACCTGAAAAACGTTTAGCTCCAATTAGAAGCTAAAAAGTCAAAGTTTAGCTGTAACTCGTAGCTCACAAATTCGCGCAAGAGGTCGAAGCTTAGAAAATGACAACAGTGTGGCGATGACGCTAACACAGGAGAATTTACTCCAACATTGAAGTGTCCGCAACTGTCGTGCTCGTCCTTTAGAGGATGAATCGTGGAAGAGTTGTAGTGGACTCAGAAACGAAGATGAAACTAGATGCCAGGAGTGTTGTCTGCTTCAAAAAAAAAACGAATGCTTGTATCTATGATGAAATTCAAGCTTGCAAAAAAACGCAAAGGAGCCTCGGGCATACGCCCGAGGACAAAGAGCTCTAGGGCCCTAACACGGGAGTCGGCCTCCACATGATAGTGCTCTTCTGTTCTATGCAAACGCTTGTAGCATTAGATATAAATGGGCTGAACTCCTCTGTAGAGTTGACGACACCCACTACAAAATTTATGGGGTCACGGAATCATGGTTGTCTCATGATGACCACATATCAGCTTTAATAGCGGATAGGTTTGGCGCCGTAAGAAGCGATCGACCTCTTGGTAAGCTAGCAGGGGGCGTTGCTCCTTATGTGATAAACGCTATTCCCTTCGAGAAAAGTATTTCTTTTTCTACAACGAATGTGCAGATAATATCTGCCTTGCTCATGCATGGATGCACGCGTATAGTTGTAAGCTGCGTCTCCCGTAGTCCGAGCACTAGTTTGGAAGAAGATGCTTTTTTGCAAATTAAGCTCTCGTCTCATTTAGCCGTAGCACCACGTGTTGTAATCTTCGGCGATTTTAATCTACCCGAAATAAACTGGGAGTACCAAACCTCACATGCCCCAGGAGTCGCGAACGATTTTCTGGACTGGCTACACTCCCATGCAGTTTACCAACACGTAAACGAACCAACTAGATTCAGAGAGGGTCAGTCTCCGTCTATTCTTGACCTAGTTATTTCAACTTCTGAAAGCGGTATAAAAAATTTGGTCTTACTACCACCACTAGGAAAGAGCGACCACGTAGTGTTAGCCTGCGAGTTACTTTTGTCATTTGGTAAACCCCCACTTAAGATGTCTCGAAGCTTCCACAGGATCGACCCTGCTTCCCTATTACAGGCAGCCGTGCTACTCCCGTGGCAAAACATTGACCATGTGGATGGGATGTGGGGACAGATCAAGAAAAACATCCTTCAACTTCAGGATCGATTTGCTCCTCTCTTACCCGTTCGCAAAAAAGGTAAACCTCAATGGTGGTCAGCCTCATTTTTCCGTAGCGTACGTCACCGCGACGCAAAATGGAGGCGTTATAAGCTTACTCCCTCATGTGGGACCTGGGCCCGTTACAAAGAAGCGCGA